>JAOEHY010002652.1:0-10530 GCA_025447955.1 Psilopsiagon aurifrons | reverse complement strand
AGTAACTAAAACATCGGTGTTATCAGCGCTGTTCTCAGGCCACAAGTCAAAAACACAGTGCTGCACCAACTACTAAGGATTAAAAATGACTGCTACTGCTGAACCCATGACAGGAGGCAATCCTTCACCTCTGCTCAGCACTAGGGAGGCCCATCATAGAGTGACGGGTGAAGTTCTGGGCTCCCCAATACAAAAGAGAGACGATAGAGCTACTGAAGAGAGTCCAGCAAAGGGCCACATGGATATTGAAGGGACTGGAGCACTTCACGTATGAGGAGAGTGTGAGAGCTGGGAGTGTTCAGCCTGGAGAAGAAGAGGTGCAGGGGGATTTCATCAGTGCATACAAATATTTGAAGGGAGGGTGCAAGAAGGACAGAGCCAGGCTTTCTTCATTGGTGCCCAAAGATATGACCCAAGGCAACAGGCACAACCTGAAACACGGGTTCACTCTGAATGTCAGGAAATACTTTTTTCTGCTGTGAGAGGCACCTGAGCACTGACACAGGTTGCCCAGGCAGGATGTGGTTTCCATCCTTGGAAATATTCAAAAGCCACCTGAACATGGTCCTGAGCAACTGGTGTAGGTGGCCTTGCCTGAGCAAGGCAGGGCTGGACCTCCAGAGGTGACTCCCAACCCCAACCATTCTGTGAGTCTGTGAATTCCAACAAATTGATACACAATGGGTCACAAAGACACATCCAGTGTGACAAGCACATGCAGACTATGAAGGGCAGTTGTTCACTAAGGAGTTGCTGTGGGCAACAGGGGCAGTTACCTGCAGTCATTCCACCTAAACAGATCTGCAGTAACAGCAAGCTGTTAGGGGAAGAAAACTATGACAGCATTGGTTCCTTTGATAGCTGGGCAATTGGGTTTGACAGTTCAGATCCCTTCTCATGTCTGACATTACATGATAGTCACAACCCACTCTTTTTATCTCCCAAGTCCATGGAAGAGACAATGAACTTCTCTTTTCAGACACTACTCCAATGTTTGTCTTTCACCTCTGTGTCCCATGAGCCTTGCCTGGGTGGCATGTTCTTACCTTGGCAGTCCTGCTGTTCCCACACACAGAGCTAAAAGCAGCAGGGATGGAGATCTCACAGCACCCAGTGTGCCCCGCAGCTCAGGGGCCTCGAGACTGCAGTCAGAAGGTGTCCAGCTCACTGAGTTCCTATTGGGAAGGTTACTTCACTCTTTTTAGTTATTATTTACAGGTCTGCAGGTGCTTACAGCTTTGGTTGTTTTTTCTTTTAGCATTTTAAATTCAAAGGACGAAGAAAATTTACGTGGAAAAAGCCCTGCTGGAAAAAATAATAATCCTATCTTAACTGTTGAAATGTAACCATAGGTGAAAGAAAATAAACCAAAACAGCCAAAGAAAAACCTGAGGCATGGGATGATGGAGCTAGGAAACAGTTACATTTGTGCTTTACTTTATATCCCGTGAGTAATCTCAGCAACTCAACAAAACACTTCAAAGTGCATGAAGCTCAGCACCTCCTCCAGTCCAGCCCTGACAGAGGCTGCATTAGCTTGAGCACCATAACATTAACAACTCCTCCACCTAGCTGCCTTTTTCCATATTGTCAATGCAAGCAGCTGCAGACAAGCAGAGGGGCTCATTGAGCTGTTATTTTAGGGGAAGTGCCAGTAATTATTTATTTCAACACACTTTGAATGTGCTGCACTATTATTCTTAGAGTGTATTAAATGAGGTGTGCTTTTAGTAGAGTGGCTGCTTAATTTTTGTTTTGGGTAAAAAGATTGTTTATTATGCACTAAAAATATACCAGCAGTATTATATATCATTTAGGGATGTTCTTTTTTAGTGATGCCTGTATTAGCAAGTCTGCTATGAAAAATGTGTTTATCAGATATCTAACAGCACTTCAGTTTGTACTGGACCATTAGCCAGCAACCCCATGGGTGACTCTATTGCTGGTTCTGGGTGATCAGCTGGGGATTACTGGTTAGGGACTGTAGTAACATAGCAGTTTGGGTGAAGCAAATCACTATCATCCAAATTATGTTATCAACATAAAGTATTTGATAATAATACAAAGCTAAATGACTGTTTGGAAAAGCTGATGTCAGTGGTGCTGGCACTGATGTAATTCATGTGAGCCATACAGCAAATAATCTGAAGTCTGAAATGATTTTTTTACAGGTTACAGCCAAGTTCTATTCTTATTTTAGTCACTTAGATTATTGCCTGTGGTGTTTAGGACATGACATTTGCCGAATGCATCTAAAGAATGCATTTAAAGAATGCATTTAAGGAAACATACACAACTATAAAGCTAGTTAATACAAGTTAATAGATGAAATGGTCTGGAAGGCCTCTGAGAAGGTGCCCAGCCTCTGAGAGCCACTGCCTCAGAGCAACTCCTCTTCCAACTTGTGTGACACTGAACTGCATTTCTGTTTTCTGCTTTCTCTGAAGAAAACCCATGCACCCAGCACAGGGGATCGGCAAACTGACTTGGCAGACTCAGACTTACTGAAAAGATGAAATGAGCTATCTCAAAATAGAAACAATCAAGTAGAGTCACCTTTCCTTGTCACTACCTCATCAACTCCTCCAGCACTACCTAAAGTGAATGTGAATCATCTCTTCCCCTCTCTTGAGTATTTCCAGACAAGCTTGGTTAACTCAAGTGAAGCAAACCAATAGGGTATTACTATCTCTATCTGCTTTTCCCTTTTGCTGATATTTTTAGTGACTTACAGCAGGCAGGAGAATCAGTCTCAAATTGCACATACAGAACCATCAGCTTGGGATTTATTTGTTATTTGTTTTTCCTGATTGTGTTATCTGTTTTTCCTGAAATGCAAACCTTCAGGAGAAAGACAGCTTAGACAGAAGGGGAAGGTAATTTCTCTTGGTATGAAAAGAAGACAGATGTTTCCTGGGAGACACTGTTCTGCATCATATTCTTTAACTTCTCCAGGATCACAGCTAGATGGCATGGTAAGTTCCATTTCAGAGACTCCTGTTCATCCTTCAGTCACTGCCATTGCTAAACCACAGAGTTACAGATACAGAACTCCTCCACAGGGGCAAGAGCAACTACAGGGAATTTTGAGAAGTCTGGTGTATTCAAAAACTCAAGGAAGGGCAAATGGCACTGCAAGTCTCAAAATGCTGAACAACTAAGGAAGAAAAAGATTTCAAGCCATACTTGTATTGGTTTTTATTGACTAACTGTAGTAGTTAGTCAATACTTTGGAGAAAGCAAGTCTGCGCTAAAGATTCAGCATTTTAAATCAAATATATGGGGCCGTTCTATAGCAGAACCAGCAAAGGCCAAAGAATGTTCCTAACCTTTCGAGGTTAAAAACAGGCAAATCAATCTGCCCTTATCTAGCACGTAAAAAATAAACTAATGGACCTTTCGCATCTGCTTAAAAATGAAAAACTTTTAGATATTCATAAGAGTACAAAAGTATTGATTCCCATGAACCAAATCTATTAAAATGCATTTTTATAGTATTCTCCAGTATGATTCAGATCTCATGAGCTCTTGATAGATGAGAGGTTTTCACCCCTCAGGGTAAACAAAAAGAAGAAAAAAAGATAGGAAAGGAACACTGGTTTATAAGTTCATTGATGTAAGAGAGTTCTGGCATGCAATAGGGGCAACAGTACCTCCATCTACAGAGTCCAGCTGTCAACATGCAAATAACAAAACATCAATCAATGCTCCTTTGTGACAGGCATTAGAAAGGTTTCCTTTTGTAGGGTTCCTTCAGTTCTTCAATACCACCCAGGTATGCCTGGTTTATTACCTAGTTATTCATAGTAAAGAGAAGAAGAATTCACAGTTAACAATTGCTTTAGCTGAAATATTGTAAACTAACCAGAAAGGTGCAGTTTATCCACGTCTTCATTACTCACAGAATTACAGAATGGTTTGGGCTGGAAGCACCTTTAAATGCCATTAGTTCCAATCCCCCTGCCATGGGCAGGGACACCTTCCACTAGACCAGGTTGTTCAAAGCCCCATTGATCCTGGCTTTGAACACTGCCAGAGATGGGACATCACTTCCAGGGATGGGGCACTAAATCAAGAATATTAATGGGCTTATTCCTACATCAAAAAGAAAGTAAAGACAAGACCTTACTTGAAGTACATTAAGAATCAGTTATTTAAGAATTCAGCATATAATTTTAAATGTTCTTCTTCCTATTGCCACATGGGAAAAGTATACATTATTTTAATGTACATGCTTTCTGTATCAAGAGGATTGAAGAGTTTCGCAAATAGATGGCTGGATCTACAGCAGGCACAGGCTTGAGACTGAGAAGCAGAAACACTTTCAGTGTTGGCTGAGAACAAGATATCAAAAGCTAAGTCTTGCCAAGCTGCCTATTTATGTAATATTAAATTATAATCATAAGGGCACTATCTATCTTAAAAACACTAACCAGACATTATTTAAGCAAATAATGCAGAGATTAATGCTAAAAACCCCCCTAGAAATTAGAAATACAAAACATAAACTAGTACTTTTAGAAAGGAGAGTGGAGAGTGGAGAGTGGAGAAAGGAGTACTTTTAGAAAGGAGAAATGGATACTGGGTTCTCTGCCATTCCTTGGTCTTTTGAGACTGCAGAGCTTCTTGAAGAGTGACCTACGCAGCTGCAATCATGTAGAATATCCTTGGGCAATATCTGAAAACAATCATTATCACAGTTACAGCCTGAAACACCCAATACCCGGCTGTAGTTCACAGTGCCACCAGCACCTTGTACACGCTGCACCTTTACAGTGTAAGGCTTGCGTGTTTCGTGCCAGGTTTGTCCCAGGCATTTGTGAAGCACGTGTGTCTGACTCACATATGTTAGGCACCATCAAACCACTTGATAGAACCAGGTGGCTAGCAGCCATCCTATAGCTCAGTGTGAGAAGAGGTTGATAGAGGAATAAGGAATATTTCATTGTATTTTTCCTTATTCTGGTTATTTGCACAAATACAAAACACTTGGCTTCCCTAACTATTTCAGCTGTATTCTTGATTTTTCTCTTGGTGTTACTGGTAAACCCTGCTCCCTCACATCCTCCTCTCACTCTCTCACACAAACAGTCCCACAGCAAAACCTTTTTGCTCAAAGAGTTCAAGCCTGCATGTGCCTTTGATTTGAGCTTAACTTGGCTTTTTAGCCATCTATCTCCTATAGTTCCTCTGAGATGAAGGGTGGTAGTTACACCCAACGCTTTCAATCTTATTTATCATAACCTGTTGCAGCAAGTTTGATTAAACCGGTAAGTCTGTTCAGGGTGGTTAAGAGGATCATTGCATAGTGTGGTTCAGCTTAAGGCTAATGTGCTAAATTGGTTAAACAGGTCACTAAGCCACAAATGTGAACATGCAATCTGGAACACGAAAATAATGTGGTCCATTTTTGCTAAGGAGTGCGCCATTGGGTTTTGTTAGAAATTGCAAGGTATGCGCATATTATATGCTGGTGTGAAAAGCTCCAAGAGTTTTTTGTCTTAAGACTGTGAATAAATGTGGTTGGTCACAGCTCACTGCTAGGGTATTTGGAAATGCTCATGGGAACTCTTGGAATAATTGAAGAATGGTGTCTCCATGGCAGGATAACACCCATCCCATTTCTTGCCGAGGAAACAATATGGTTATATATTGTAAATTATGGATAATTATCTCACATCCTGCTTCCTCACAGCCCTAAACACAGGAAGCCCTTTCTTTTTCATGATATTCAATCTTGCCGTTAATAACATCTTTCATTTCTACAGTGGGACGTATTCCAGAGGATTCCAGTCTATCTCCATGGAGCACAGTTGAAGTGTGATCACGATCTGGCATGGCAAGAGGAAAATTCCAGCCAACCAATACAAAATTTCTCTGATCCTATATAAAAGGGTTGCTGCTATCCACAAGGAACTGAGAAAGCCTGATTTCCTAGCGTTTGTCCAAGATTTTCAGCTTCAGAGCCAGAACATGCTTTAATTGAACAGGAAACTCTCAGGAACTGACACATGGTTCCTGGATATGGAAATACAGTTAATCTGAAACGTGTGCTGCCAAATTTTATCTGATCTGATCCCACCCATTGGATTCTTTTGAAGCTTAGTTTTGCCAAAGATTAAGCCAACAGGGGGTTTTGTATTTAGTTTACTAAATGGTAAACATGGCTGGTTCAAACACCTATAGTAGAACCAATTATAGCTGATTACCCTCTTCTAATGATTTAGAAGACCAAAAATCCCAAATGAAGCAGAGGTTTGATAACTCTGTTTCCAGCATGGGCCCTAGCATTTATTAAACAAATACAAGGAAAAAACACAACCAACCAACAACAAAAAGGCAAAAGTCTTCAATTCCTCATTAGTGTTAGCTCATCCCACCTATTTTTATCTATAGAACATCATGCTGTTTCCAAACAATGAACCCATGCATACAAAAAATACATAGCTCAAACATCTTTTCATGTTTGAGAACCAGAGAATAATTTAAATCTCTAATATGGACACAATGCGCTCATTGCAGCCGACTATGTGAGGCATTTTGATACACAAAACACATAACCTACTTAGATGGTAAACATGCATATGGTAGAACTTCAAAATGAAAAATTCCTTGAAAGCAATGAGAATGCAAGTACCAAAGACAGAGATTGGAGGACACCACTTTATTAGAGCAATTAGCTGATCCACGCAGGGGTTTTCCGGTTAATTTATTTTTACTTTTTCATAGCTATCAAACAGAAGCCAAAGTCTAATCTGAAATTAAGCAATAATCAAAATTCATTGCTGGAAAAAGGGAGAGAAGGAAGGATCCCCAGAAAAAATCTGGGGAAAAAAAAAATCAAGCAACTGATTTGTAAGACTTCAAAGGCAAGAAGAAGAAGATAAGGAACAACACTGATTTTTCAGGAACAACTGATGCCAAACAAATCTCATTTCTTTTTACAGCAGAGTAACAGGCCCCTTGGAGAGGACAGACAGCATTTGTTGTATGTTTGATTTTAGCAGGCCTTTCAATGCTGCTTAACCTAGAAAGGAGATTGAGATGGAATTTTAAAAATTAAAAGCAAGAAAAGGTCTGTGTTAAGGGGACAATCTGGTCCTGGTGTTCATGGTGGACAGGACCTAATGTATGGGCTTTTGATGCAGCAGGAAGGGTCCTGGTTATGGATCAGACCAACTTTCCAGAAGTATAAACTTTAAATTAGAGAAAGACCCTGCTTGAGGAAGCTTTGGAATGGAGTCCACCACCAGAGACCTTGATGAACAGACTGAATGAAGGAGTAACATGGTCATGACTGAGCATCCATGATGGCAGAGCAGGTGAATGAGCTCTGAATGAACTCTGAGAGTCCACTTCAGACTTTTCCTGTGTTGTTTGAATATATCCACATTCTTCAAAGCTCAGAATCCAAGAGCCAGTCAAGCTCAATCCACATCCACAAGCTGTGACAGGGAGAGCTTAGACTGGATATTAGGAAAAAATTCTTCACTGAGAGAGTGATCCGGCACTGGAACAGGCTGCCCAGGGAAGTGTGGAACCACTGCCCTTGGAAGTGTTCAAACAACGTATAGATGATGCCCTCAGTGACACATTTTACTGGCGGACTCTGCAGTCCTTGGGTAACAGTTGGACTTTACAATTTTAGAGATCTTTTCCAGTGTAGTTGATTCTATGATTCTAGTACTCCAAGCTCAGAATCCAATGGATGAATTATTCATTGCTCAAACAAGCGTATGTCAAATACCTCCTTTCCTGTCATCTTTCACCTCAGATCCCAGTGGTACTTCATCTACCCCTTCAGGCCAAACTCTTGATTTCTGAGAAAAACACTAGTCGGTGTGTGTATGAGTGCAGTGTGATAAATTTATGAATGCGCCTGTATCATAGGGTTTGCAGAGGTTAGTAAAAAATCAGAGTTCATGACCCCCTATTTCTATATCCCTTAACAAAGCCTGGACTTCTTGCTCCCCCTTTCACCAGGCACAGATCTACACCTCACACTGACACATCTCCTTTGACAGAACTGACAGACAGCTCATTCTTGCTGAGCTGGTTCTGGAAGCAGATATCCAACTGGACAGCATTAGCCTCAGCTGGAAACCTCTGTGGGCTGGAACTTCATGCACACATAGGAAAACTCAAGACATATTTGCCAGAGCTGACACCAGTAAGGTTCCAGATTCTTCTTTCCATCATGAACAGTGCACAGTACATGCCCAGCCCAAAACGTAGATGAGAAAGGGCAAAGCCTTTCCTCTGTTATTCTGTATCTTGAAGTTGTGTGAGTAGCTATAAAGGAGAGAGCTGGAATGGACATCAGATATACAATGAGAGGATAAAACAAAAGTACAGACAGCACCTCAGGAGTGATGAGTATTTCTCTTTGCATCCTCTCTCACAGACGCCCCTCTTCAGTTTGCCTGGCTTTTCTGTGCAGCACGATCTGTGCAGTATGAGTAGACAACAGCAATGTCTTCATGACTTGTGACAAGCAGTGAATACCAAGACTTTCTCTGCATCTGTGAGTCCCAAGTGACGCAGTAGTCATTTTAATTAAAAGACTCAACAGTAACAAGTAATACAAAGAGCATTTCCGTATAGTATGACAACAAAACCTTACCTCTTTGGCTAGCTAGTCACACAGCTGGTTTTCTGCTACTGTTCCCCTTATATAAGGAAAGCAAGTGCTTGGAAAACATAGGGTTTTACTTTTAACTTAGGTCTAAGATAGAGAACAAGGTTTGTGTTGTAAGTCTGCGGTGTGCTAACAGAATTTAGTAGTCTTACTAACAAGAGTGAATTATTTCTTTTTATTCTCCTAATGGGTGAATTCTTTCTTACCATCCTTCTAATTTATCAGTTAGTTTGGAGACACTGACTCCCGAACATCTGCTGAGGATACTCCTTGTGTGCCCATCCTGTCCTGCTTGCGATAAATTTTGTACAAAGGTCACACTGCTCTAAATCTCTGTCAGCTCTCAGAAACTCGCAGATACGGCTGGTTTCAGCTAATTGTGGTTACCGGGGCATCCAACTGTGCCAAAGGTGAAAAGTGCACCGTAAGGAAGACTGCTTACTTCATCTTGAAGACCCCTGCCCACGACCATCGGAGGGCAGTGTGCAAGCGCCGAAAGGGAGGAGTCTTATGATGAGTACCTAAACTAAATAATATCCTCGCACTCTCTCGGGAGCCTAATGAATATGTATGTTTGTGTGTAACAAATATCTGCTTGCTTAACGCCTTTGTGTGCAAATTAGGAGGAGCGATCCCCCTTGCACCAGGCGATGTAATGAACATACCTCTTTATAACTCTCCTTGAGTTGCAGAGTCTGATTTTGTGCTTCACACCCTTCTTAACTGCTTCAGTGTATTGCGCTAGGGTCATTCCAGATTTCGGTCTGTTCAAAACACAGCACCAAGCCATCTTTATAACACGGCTTTCTTTAATCCCAACCTTCAAAATCCTTTCTTTAGATGATCCCATTGAAGATTTGGAAAGTTCATTAAGCTTAATAAAGTCAGATTTACCATAAACATTTCATCTCCGTTCATAAGTCTGTGCTTTCCAACCTATGGCTACAGTCTTGCTTCTTAATACATTTCCCCGCAGTCTGCTAATGACTCCAGTCTTTTCCTTTCTGCCCGTGGCTCTTTCACACGCTGTCCCCACAGGCTGCTCTGAGTTAATTCAAGCTCCTCCGACTTAATCCTAAATTAATACTTCACCAGTAATCATGGCAACTAATAAGATGTCGTCATCCTCGTCAGACTGACGCTGACATACACTGCGCTTCACTCAGGCTGCAACAACCGCATCCTGGCCACGAAGAGACGCTCAACCAAACCTGCGTGCCTGGGGGCCGCTTCCCCTTCCCCGTGGGCTGTTGCTACGGCAGATGCTTTGCCCGGGGGGGTCAGCTTAAGGTTTGGCGCTCCCCACAGCGTCCGCGACCGTGCGCAGGAGCCATGGGCACGCTCACACAGCCTGGCAGCGTGCCGCGATGGAGCGGTATGAACAGGACCGGAGTGCAACAGACGCTGCCGCACTGAGCAGCCTCCAGTTCGCTGTTACCAGGATGTAACATAGAATTACACCTCGCTACCGCCCTGCGGCCCACAGGCGCCCATCACCGCTGACCCCACCTCAGCCACTGCCGAGCGCACAGCGCTGTCCGCGCAGCCGCCATCCCCTCACAGCGCAGGGTCCGGGGCCTCACCGCGAACACACGTGGAGCGCACCGCATCCTGCCCCACGGCCGCCACAGCCCCGGGCGGCTGAGCCTATGCTGCAGCCGCTGGACTCGGCGAGCGCTGCCTGTCCGTGGTTTAATTAAAGCGGTAATTAAAAGCACTAATTAATAACGACCCACTGCGGGCGCGCCAACATGACATCACCGCCCGCGCCTCCCGCCACCGCCACCAGGGGGCGCCCCCGCCCGCGACTCGAGGCCCCTATGCCCCTGGCAAAACACACACAATAAAGCCTTCAGCTACTTCAAGCATTTCACCCGGAGCTGCTGCTGCAG
>JAOEHY010002651.1:0-43503 GCA_025447955.1 Psilopsiagon aurifrons | reverse complement strand
AATGGGTTTAAACTTAAACAGGGGAGGTTTAGATTGGATATGAGGAAGAAATTCTTTACTGTAAGGGTGATGAGGCAGTGGAATGAGTTGCCCAGGGAAGTTGTGAATGCTCCATCCCTGGCAGTGTTCAAGGCCAGGTTGGACATAGCCTTCGGTGGCATGGTTTAGTGTGAGGTGTCCCTGCCCATGGCAGGGTGGTTGGAACTGGATGATCTTCAGGTCCTTTCCAACCCTAACTATTCTATGATTCTATGATAACTATCAAATGTTTTTTTTGCTGCTGAAATCACATTAACTGTAGCTGCATTACTGGGTTCTAATGCTTAAGGAGGAGAAGTGCAAATTAACTGTGCTGCAGGAAGCAGAGAAACCAGTGCTGAAATGTGTGACTGTGCTGTGGGGGAAACTGTATTCTGCCTCAGTTCTGCTGGCATATGGCTTATTTGAATTTGATCCTAAAAGCCTTCTCTCATATTTAGTGAATGTGAGGTTATGTATACAACTTACGATCCGGTCTCACCTCATGTTAGTGTTTTCTCAGGGTTTCAAAGCTCTGTAAAAAACAGTTTAAAGGAGGGAAGTTCTTTCTAAACAAGTGTTACTAGTTGGATTTATGTACAGTGTCTAGGTTGTAAATTTCTTTCCTATTCAAACCCTTGTGAAAGCCTGTATAAATGAGAGAACATAAGAGCAATCAGGAGAAAATCACATCTCTGGCTTCAAGGGAGCAGAACGACAGTCCAGTAAGGCAGGGTGCGACATGCTGCTGTGCCATTGTAATTCATGAAGTCAGTAATACAGTTGAGGATACAAACTGCTTTGAAATGATAATTCTGTTTTACCTTTGACTTTCTTTTCAGCAGATTTCTTACTTTCTTGGGCTTTATTTCATCTCAACCTTACACCTTAACAGAGTACCCCCCCCAGCCATGTGTCGTCTGTTCTGAAGACTGCTCAAAGTGAGCTATGGTCAGCTCCCTTGCTGTCCCCTCCACCCTGCTCTGACATTCAAATCCCTGTTGGCTGAGGTTTCAGCAAGTGTGTCTGATACTTTTCAAATTTCAGTCTGTTTGTAAGCTCCAGTGTTGGCCTTGACTGTTTTTTTTGTCATCATAAATCAGAGTAATTGAAAAAATTGCTGTAGTGATAGGTCATCCATTTTTGGTGGGTATTTTCTTTTTCTTAACCAGCTCGTAGATTGCAAAGAATAGAAGAGGGCTCTGAAATTTATGCTTTGAAATAAGAGACGAGAAAGGCTGCTTGTTTTAATTACTCAGTCATTTAGGAGGTGATGTGACTGGCTCAAATGATCAGTTACTGATTTGCCTGTATAAACGCAAAGGTAGTGAATTCACATGTTAATTTCCAGTTTGGGAAATATATTCATTTGAAGGAAAATTACAAAATTTTCCTTTCTGTGGTAAACAAAACTTGGATTTCATTTGCTGAAAGCAAGTTTAACATGGCAGAGGTTGCAGTTGAGTATATAAGAGGAACACATGCTGTTTGGGGAGCTTCTACGATGGAGCACTTTAGAAGTTTTCTTTTTCCAGTCGGAAAGCAGTTATTCCTGAGAGGAAGGTTGGTTTGTAATGCTGCCATGTCCTTGTTATGACGATGGTCCGTAGCTGCTCTGAACACCAGAGGGTGCTAGAAGAATGGCTGCACCATGGAAAAGTCGGTATTTAGGGCCTCGTATGCCTGAAAAGCCGAGATGTCCCTTAGATGTCTCTCCAGCTTAGCCTTGCTGTGAACTCCAGGCCTGTGTTCTGCTTCTGTATCTGCTGCAGTTGCGGGGAAGGCAGTGACCTGTGGTGACTCTGATGTATTTGACCTGTTCTCTCCTTTGTGGTGCTCAACAGGTGGTACTGTCTCATCTGACACCATGGAAACATGTCATCCAAAGGCAAAAGCATAAGAAGAATTAAACTGTAAATGCTTATCCCAGTAGCTGTTACCATGTGTAGTAGTGGTCTTGATGGGAAGATCATTTGTACCTGGGGGAGTTCATGACATGGTAGGTGGGACTACCTCGAGCATGTCCGGGCCTTTGCTGTGTTGCTGGGCTCAGAGCCCTTGTGTGCCGCACAAGCCCCATGGCTGCAGGATAAACCTGACTGGTGTTGTGTAATGGAGGAGCCTGCAGGCAGCTCCCCTTTGGGGCTGGCCTGGCATTTAAGAAACAGAGAATGGTTTGGGTTGGAAAGAACCCTAAAGGTCATCTAGTTCCAACTATCTGCCATGGGCAGGGATACCTTCCACTAGACCAGGTTGCTCAAAGCCCCATCCAGCCTGGCCTTGAACACTGCCAAGGATAGGGCAGCAACAGCTTCTCTGGGCAACCCTCACCACCCTCACAGTAAAGAATTCTTTATATCTTTTAAATAGTTTAATCTCTTTGTATGCTCTTGTGTCTGGTAAATTGTGAAACAGAGTAGTTAGTATACTTTCAGTTTAATTTTAAATAGTTACTTTTGAATTCACTGTTCTCTTGGAAGTTATAAGAATATATATTATGGGTTTTTATTATAAAGTCACCCCATAATAGTTTGATTTAGAAGTTAAGTATCTTGAAAATATTGGCCAGGAAGTACTCACATTTTTGAAGTATATTTAGTTTGTCAGTAGAGCTGTTTGGAATTTCTGTTGCCAACAGAAATATTCTATGATAAGTATTTTATGATAATATTTTATGATAAGTAGATGTCAGGTACCTAGGTGGGAGGCAATGACATGGTGAGAAGCTTTGTAGTTAAACAAAATGGAGTATTCATGTTAGATGCAGCATGGATTTCACAGAAGTTTCTTCCTATTTTATGAATTTCTGCATTTTCCTTTTTTAATGAGAAACAAGGGAATAAGCTTTGTTTTATGGCTATTTCTAGTAGTTAATCATCTCTTCCCTTTATGGAAAGAGAGTGAACTGTAATATAAAAGGCAAGCATAAGCTCAAATTATGGTGCTGCAGATGTGCTTGGCCTTTTCTTCGTGCACTGGATTGTCTTTCCCTTTGGAAAAGATGTTCTGTGGAAGATGTGGTGCCAACTGAATTCCATATAAGTACAGCTGTGCTTTTGTCTGCAGGTTGTGAATAGTCTTTTAGCCCACGTATGCCACCTGTATATAATCCTATATATATGTTGTTCCACAAGGCAATTTTTAAGAGCTGTGCATCTGCATTTTATGCATCTGTATTTTATGCATCTGTATGTGCCTTGTACCAGTGCAATCATAGAGGAGTCAGGGCTTCAGCTGGACAAGCGAGTACCTGGTAGATAAAGTGCTCCCAGTATCTTCTAGATTGGCCCAATAGAGAGAGTGGAGCCAGAGTGTTCATGCACATGCGTTTTACAGCTTGGGTTTTGCTCATTGAAAAATAGAGGCTATGTATTGTACACTTCTGTGGTGGCAATGGCAGTCAAATGCCATCGCTGTTAAATGCTTATTCCTACCAGCTGGCTGTAGAAGTGCAGTGCTGCCTTTAGGTTCTGGCGTTTCTCCACTAATCTAGTAACAAAAAGAAGTTCTGCTATAAATGAGAGTACGACTTTTATAATCAGCCATGGCACTAAATGACTGTAAGTTACTTTATTGATAAGGCATTGGCACTGCTGGACATTTTTTCCTGTCCACAAAAATGGAAACAGAGCAACTCAGAACTTCCTAAACAGATGCTGAGTATTCTAAAAACATCCAGGTAAGTAAAACAGTGCTTGCATCTCCAACTTCTTCCTGAGCCAAAACTGTTCTGTGCAGAGGATCTGCTGTAAGGAGACTGACATACTTGAAGAACATATTATTTTGTGTCAAGATCTTGCTTCAAGGATTTGTTCTCTGAATAGTGTCGGTTAGCAAGCGAGGATGCAGAGGATATGGTGTGAGAGGAGTGCAGATTAAACGAGCCTTGTGAGTTTATTTACCTCAAGCAGCTACTGAATCTCTGATGTTCCTTGTTCCATAATATCTCTGAAGATGTCTGTTGGTTTATATGCTTACCACTAGCAAAGGAGGCCAAGCTTTGTCCCTGCTGGGGAAGCAAATACTGTAGCATTTACAGAAAGGTCCTGGATTAAAAACGAGAGACTCTTAGTTCTTTAGAAACTCCCTTCTTGTAGCCTATCAAATTTTCACGGCCTTTCCTCTGATACAACCCAGCTGTAACTGCATTACTGCATGTGTAAACAGTGTTCTGCTCTTAGCACTCTCAACCACAGAGCAACAGATTGTAGACTTCACTGTTCTGTTTTCTTTTGACCTGTGTTCTTTCCCTGGTACTGAGAATCACTGAGATTTTAAATGCTATCCCTGTTGAAACCAGCAAGAGTAGGGCCTAGCAGTGGATGTTGTACTAAGGGAAGCAGGCCAATGAGACTGGGGTCTTGATGCGGCTTTTAGAGTCCTCCGGAAAAGCCTCATTGTAAAACTTGGAATTCATGGAGAAAAATGACACTTTTCTTGCATGGCTTCATTACGATTAACTGTCTGCATGATGCTTCGAGAAGCAGTTTAGAAAGCAAACACAGACTCTTATTTTTTCATTATTTTCATTAACTGCTTTATAAGTATTCCTGAAGGGAGGTGGTTATCTTTAATGGGAGGGGCCTCAAATGTTCATAGGTCTCATCAATGGGAGTGACACTTCAGAACTTGTGGGTATCCTATCCCAGGTAATGTAATGGGTAAGGTTGTGACCCACTATATATGACAACTGGTAGGGTTTACCTGCTTTTTTCCTTTCACACACCACTGAAGTAGTGCAAGAAAATCTTGAATAGCTTTTTGGAGAATATCAGTGGTAAAGAACCTGATGCTCCCCAACAACTTCCTCTATCTCTGAGGAAAAATGTCCCCAACATATTCCACAGACTAGTGGATGGTTTATCCTGCTGTCTTGCTGCCTCAATAGGTGTGTAGGTAGCTAATGTCCTTTAACTACAGTAAGAATCTGCCGTGTGCCTGCTTTTATCAGTTTTATTGACATAGCGTGCAGGCATTTTCTATTTCTAAGATGATTAAATAAGATTATATGTAACATTTGTGGATAAATATTTTGCCTCCACTCTTCCCCAAAACTTGCAGCTGTCATCCTTTAGGAGAACTCATAGTTACTGGCTGTGAAAGGCCAGACATAGTCCTTGCCAGAGCCATCAAAATCTCCAATTTGGTTAGCTAGCAGACGAGCTCTTGAGCAATATGAGGCCCTCCCTTACTCAAGAGACTTAAGTATATTGTCACTGCAGTGCTTCCAGACACTTCTGTGTGGACCAGGAAAAAGAATCAGCAATGTTTAGTCTCTCCCATGACAGTGTAAGAATAACTGAAGTACCTGGCTGGCAAGGCAGAGAGTTTGATAAGTGCTCAGTTTCTGTATAAAATATGTTGTTTGTTAGCCACATGATGACTGTTGTGGAATCTGTGCTCTTAAGTAACTGTCAGGTCTGAGGAGCAGGGCAAAGGTTAAATAATCTTGTCCTAAAGGATGTGTAGCTTGTTAAATATCCAAAATAATCTAGCTTGTCAAAGTAAAATAGCAAAGGTATCTGCAACTGACTTTTTTGGCTACATTTTCTTCCTCTTGAGCAATTATGTCTGTAGGTGAAAGAAAGATCCCGAGAGCTCCGCAAGAGTGTGACTGCCAAATACAACAAAGCTTTCCTGTGCAAAGCTGGAGAGCCAGACCTCAGCCGCATGGCAAGTGCTGACATGTGCTTACATCTGCACTTTGTTTCAGTGGGTGTGCTGCACCCCTACTTTAACCATGGAAGTGACCAGCTGTTGACTTTGTGGATTACAACTTTTCAATAGAGGTAAAAAAGAAAGATGACTGGTGTACGAGAGTGCCATGTTAGATGATTTGAGTGGAATTTAATGCACTTTTACTTGGATGCTGTTCTTCATTACTAAGAGCCTACAAGCAAAAGAACTGTAATACTTCTCTATTTCTAAACTGTTTCCATGGGCAGTGCTGCAGGTTTTCCCAATTCCCTGTTACTTGAACCGGAGCATTAACTGATGAAGTTTTATTTCTCAGTGTCAGTCTTGTATAATGTTGTAATAGAAGCATTTTTGTTTCCATCATACTATCAGACCTTGCTGGTTGTGTCTGGTAGGCAGGTAGCTGGCACAAACTGGCTAGTTGGGTAATTCTCCTTGTTTTTCTCTTTTTTGGCTACCTGTCTCCATGTCATAAGAAGAATCGTGGTGGTAAATCTGTTCTGGGTGTGTGCCGGAGGAGTGTTTGATTTATAGGTGTGTGGAAGAAACTAAAACATAAGCCAAAATAAAATGGAATAAATATGAATGTTCTGTAAGAAACTCCTCTGATATGGGCTGAAATAAATATAAGTGTTTTCTTTTTTTGAAACATACTACCCTCACTTCAATTGCAAACCAGTCTGTTTGCTGCCTTGTAAGTCCATAAGGAAAAAGTCCTATACTTGTCATGCTTTGGATTACAGTACCAAGCCTGCTGTGACCCACAATGTCCACATGTCAAAAACACAGTCACCTGAAACTAAAATGGAGTAATCCTGGAAAAATCCCCAAACAACCAAATCAAAACACAAAACAAACAAAACCAGACCTGAAGCTTCAATTTCCTATTTGTGAATGCATTTGTTATAATAATTTTGCTTCAAAAATTCAAGCTGAAAAATAGCTCTTGGTATCAGTCAAGCATTCCTTTCAAATATATTTTATATTTTATGCTAGATTCCAAAGAGGCATGTTAATGTTAGCTACAGAGGGATGACAATTCCCTTCCTTCAGGCACAAGAGGAAAATGTTTTGTGTGAACAGAGTGGGTTTTTTATCTTGTTCTGATCTTGAAAGCTAGAGGATGGCTGAGTTTTCCAGCATGAAAGAAGAAATATATGAAAAAGGAGAGAGGAGTCAAGACAGCAAAGCAAGATAGTGTTGAAGATAGAAATATGAACAGTCTTTCCTTTTGATAGTATTGAACAGAGCATATAACAAGTGAGAGAACAAGTCTCAATGTGGTCATCTAGCTTCCTGACTCATTAAGCAGGCTAAGAATTCTTAGAAGATCCTAAACAGAACAGCACATTTGGGGGGAAAATGTCAGGCTTTTGGAAAAGAGGGAGAGACAATATTCAGAACTGAATGTTGTAAACTGTTATTATAGCCTGAAAAGGAAGGCCCTAGGCTGAAACTTTTGGGACTGAACAATGAGGAATGGTTTTCCCTTTGTGTCCCTTGTGAAAGGATCTGAGAAGGCTAAGATCAGAAATGGTGTTTATGTCATCAGCACGCCAAGAAACAGTTTGTATTTGGAGCAGAGGATCAGCAGAAGTAAAAAGGACTAGAAGGGCATGAAGTTGAATTACTTTCATTTGACTTTTTTCTAGGTATGGTAACTAATCTAAATTTTTGAGAATCTGTTGAGAAAGTTAAAGAGGTAGTGCACTGCCAGCTCCCTGTGCTGTGCAGGTGAAATCAAGAGTTTCTGGTTTTCACCATTGTCTCTCACTTCATTAACCATTAAGTTACATATAGACTTAGAAAAAGGAGAACTTCTAAATTAAACAGTGGAAACTGCAGCCTAACCTTTCACAGATAATAAAATGAACGTGTTTCTGGAAACAAAGACAGGCTTCTTTTATCATGCTTTTTGTATCCCTCCCAAAGGTTTTTCACTAGCAATCCTACTACAGCATGAAGTGTAAACATCCAGCTTTTCAGTTTGCAGCTGTGCTGCAATTCCATCATAATGGAAAAATCACTTATAATGTAGGCACTCTTTACCCTCAGTAGGAGGGCGTTTATAGAGGTTTATTTCTGTATTGCCTATGGATGATGCAATTTACATAGAGTATAGTGAAAGTACCTGAGGGAGAGCTTGGTGATAATCCTTTGAAGGAAAAGAGCTTGCCACTGGCAGTGTCATGCAGTCTGGGAGGATACCACCCCTTTTTGTCTGAGGATAATACAGAAAGTGTCTGTTTTCAGACACTTGCGTTTGATCATTCCATTAGAAGTGGAAGTGCTGGATGTTTTGACTGGGAATTATGCACTGAAAAAAGAATGTGGTTGTATTTTATCTATAATAGGTCCTTGTAATTCAAACAGAAGTTTACATAAAATGTGGACTACTAAGAATGTGAAGCAAGTTTTAAAGTATGAAGATGCAATCCCAGGCACAGCTACAGGTTGGGCAGAGAAGAGATTGAGAGCAGCCCTGCGGAGGAGGACTTGGGGGTGTTGGTCAATTCAAAAATGAACATGAGCCGGCAATGTGCGCTTGCAGCCCAGAAAGCCAACTGTATCCTGGGCTGCATCAAAAGGAGTGTGACCAGCAGGTCGAGGGAGGTGATGCTGCCCCTCTACTCTGCTCTCGTGAGACCTCACTTGGAGTATTATGTGCAGTTCTGGTGTCTTCAACATAAAAAGGACGTGGAACTGTTGGAACAAGTCCAGAGGAGGGCCACGAGGATGATGATGGGACTGGAGCACCTCCCATATGAAGATAGGATGAGAAAGTTGGAGCTGTTGAGCCTGGAGAAGAGAAGGCTGTGTGGACACCTCATAGCAGCCTTCCAGTATCTGAAGGGGGCGTATAGGGTTGCTGCGGAAGGACTCTTCATTAGGGACTGTAGTGAGAGGACAAGGGGTAACGGGTTCAAACTTACACAGGGGAAGTTTAGATCGGATCTGAGGAAGAAATTCTTTATTGTAAGGGTGGTAAGGCTCTGGAATGGATTGCCCAGGGAAGATGTGAATGCTGCAGTGCTATTGGTGTTCAAGGCTGTGTTGGACAGAGCCTTGGGTGGCATGGTTTAGTGTGAGGTGTCCCTGCCCATGGCAGGGTGGTTGGAACTGGATGATCTTCAGGTCCTTTCCAGTCCTATCAATTCTATGTTTCTAAGATCAAGCTATAAGTGAACTTGATAGTTGCATCTTCAATTATGATGTAAAAATGTCAATGTGATGAGCATTTTTCTTAGTTTAAATTATTTCATGTGAAACTCTGGATCTCTGCCTCAAAAGGGTAAATTCAATGCATATTTCTGTCACAGACAGATAACTATTGTTAGTAGAAGCGTATGGGAACAGTCTGGGGAAGTGGTGATTGTAATAGCTGGAAGTGGTGGATCACTAGGTGACTGTGATGACAGAAAGGGTGTATAATAATAACTTCTGCACTGTTTTGGGGGTTATTTTTGTCTTGTTTAGCCTTAGAAATCCTAGTTGCTGTTTAAACTGTTAAAGATATGGAGTTGCTAAAACAGGGAACCTCAATGGGCTAGATGATAGTTTAACACCTCTGCAATGTCAAGGGTGTGCAGCTTCATTTTTGCTAACTTACAGCTTTCGACAGACTCCTGTGATCCCTGAAGGAACTGTAGAATATGATCTACTTATGTGACTGCTGTGTCTTTCCCCTTGGCAGCTGCCCAGTGTTCTGGCAGCGGGCTGAGCGAGAAGCAGGCAAAGGAACAGTTTGGTCATGTTTTCCACTGAGCTAACCATTGAGCACCTTATGTTACACACTGGTGTTTAATAAATCAGCTCTTGGAGCATAAGTCTGAACAAGTCATAATTCATGTACAGCAATAGGGTATATATTTAAATATACACTGTGTAGATACTGGTAGCTGCTTAATAAATAGTCACCATAGCAAGTACTAAATTATATCCCCCTTTGTATGAGCTTTAGGAAGAGTACACCTGTGACATGTATTAGGAGAACCTGCATCAGGTCATAATGTTCCCTCTTGTTTATTAGTTCACCTTTATCTGTTCACACCATTTCAAAATCCATTCCTGTACTTTCTTTGTGCCAAAATTCCTGTTTTTTGATTCAGGAGACAGCCCTGATTGAGTAAGTTTACCTTAAGTCAGCCTTCAAGTCATTCTCCCCACACTTTGGAAGATGCTTTGGCACAGAGGAGTGGCTGGGGCCTAATGAGTCATTACCCAGCTGGTAAGCAAGATTTTTGTTGATCAGTTAACTGAGAACAAAATAGTGAGATTTTTGTTTTGAATGAACTAGAGGCTTCTACTTCACATTCATGAAAATAAATGTCCTTCAATTCATTTCAGCTGTGTTCTTTAGTTCCACAAGACCTTACTGTAAATAAGGAGAAAATTGTGAATAACTTGTCCTTTGCCTAAAGGCGTAACTTTTCCTGTAAGCCTGTACCCTGGCAAACGCAGGATTTGCTTTCCAGAATATGGCCTCATATTTTTCACAAGAAATAAAGTAATAATTACTAATGCTCAAGCAAGAGGTCTTCAAGACAGTCTTCCTGAATAATTCCTTTTAGTCCTCTCCAGCAAATTTGAGAGGAGCCTACAGACATTGTGTAGTTAAGAGTCATGAGACTATGAATTTAATTTTAGGAAAGTAAAAAATACCCTAAAAGCTGAAGCACTGGCCAAAATCTATGAAGAAGCCTGAATTGTGCATGTTTCCATTCAGCCTTAAGGAATACAGCTGAGGCTTGGAAAGATTACTTCTCCCAGACTAAACATTTTGTTTGAAGTATATAACTTCTTGTTCTGTACCAAGACATAAATGCCAAAATATTTGAACTTTAAAGTGTATGGTGCTCAGGTGGGAGAGCAGCAAAGCTGGTATCTCATCCTAAATAAACTAGCTCCTTTCAGGTGGGCATTACTCTCTGTATGAAAAAGATTAAATCCTTCTGAGGTGAAAGAAATACAGTTGTTAACAAAAATGGCATTCAGTAGTTGGTAGTTCTGTAGGAGTGAATCTCCTGTTCCTTTTGTTATTTTGCAAGTGGTAATGAACTGTTTGTGGATTATAAAAAAGAAACATGAGACTGCTATGTTTAACTTGCAGGTAAACTTTTGATATGAGAATACATTAGGAGCCTAGAGTTACACTGGCTAATGTAGATAATTAACAACATGTATTCTGCAAAGTTATTTTTTAGTCGCACCAGTCATTACATATCCCACCTTCTCTGAGTGGTGGAACTTGTGTTTTACCAATATTCTACATATAGATTACTCAGGCATATAAACTATTCTTTAATATTTTAGCTTTAGTTATTTCAAGCATCTTAAGGCCTGGTTCTGTTTCCAGGATTTACTCGGAATGAAGTTCAGTGGGACTGACCCTCACAGAGAGCAGAAGAATCCAGGTCTTGTTATTTTTAAGGTGTTGCCTAAACCTGTTTCAAAGCCAATTTTTTAGAGGAAAGCAAAGTCATAATTCATCTGCTGAATAGGAATAACTTTTCTAGTTACAGTGGAAAAAGCATTCCATCATGTTGTTAGACCAGCCAAACAAACCTCTGATGTCTTGTCAAAATAATATATGGCTTTTAGTAGGAAAAGAGAAGACGTATTGTTACTGCAGGAGCGGTGCTGGTATTGTGGCTATGTCACAAAATAGGCATTTGTATTAGTAACTGTAACAATAGGGGGGGAATTTGATTGTTCCTTTTTTTTTTTTTTTCCTGAAGTCTTATTTGAAAATCAGTGCAAATAATAGAACATTTTTAGAAAACAAAATTTTCTGTTGCAAGCAAACACACGGAAAAAGTATAAGCATTTTAGGAGGAGCAAGGCACTACATTGCACAGCCATCCTTGTTTTTCATGCTGTATTTCTCTCCTCAGTATTTACTTCACTATTACTCTTCACTTTGCAGTTCACAGGCTCCATGTATGAGCACCAAATGTCTTGCTTTCTGTAGAGAAGTTTGGGATTTTCCAGCAACATGCTCTTAACACAAATATTTTGCATTCTTGCTTCCATCTGGCTTCCATTGTTCTCTCAATCCCCTATGCTGCTTACTGAAAATGTGGCATTCTAGAAATGATGCTGAAGTAGTAGCTAACTTAAAGAATGGCTTTATTTTGTATTCATGAATTAAAATGCGTCAGTCTTATTTGGCATTTAAGAATGATCATTACAGGTAATATGAAATTCTTCTTGTTTTAAAGCTGTCCAAACAGTACAAAATATCAGTGCACATGTCACTATTTTCATGTTGGGTTTTTAAATGTGAGATTAAAAATAATTTTTGTTTCTTCATTCTTGTCTGGATTTAGTAAACTGAACACATTTTCTTACTCTTTTTTTAACTTTTTCAGTGTTCATAAGGGTAGTAATATTTTTATATTGAAAGTGCTCCTCTAACTGCAAGCTAAGGAGTCAGGAGATGCTGAATGTGCTGATGGAGTTCACCTCCTTTTCTTCACAGTGCATTCTTTTTAGTTTTCTGATTTATTTTCTTGTCATTTCATGCAAACTTAGCTAGTACTGCTCAAAAACCAAAACCAAAACTGAAAACCAGAGATCTATGTGATCATTTGAGCTTAATATCTAAAAAAAAGTCTCTGCTATCTTGGCTCTTCTCTGTGCATTTGGCTGATAGGACCAGCAGGGTCTAGCTTTGTGTTTTAAGGCCCATTATTTAATAATATTTAAATAATTATTTATGTTTAGTAAGAAACATTTAAATAAATATTAAATTAATATTTATTCAGTAAATAGCTGGTAGGTTAACAAAGATAAGTAAGATCTTTGTGATGCATTATCCAGTTAGAGCCTGGATTCTCCTCAGGCTCTACCCATCTGACCTTTAATGGGCAACTTTGCAATCAGTAAAATGTTTATTTATCATACTGTAACTCTGGTGTACCCGGTCAACGTATACCCCCTGAGTAGAAACAACAGCCCAGCAGGAACTTCACTTTATTCTTTGCTGGAAGAAGTTCTACTGCTCTAGAGAAGAGGAAGTAACAGCATTTTTCAGGAGCAGAAGGACAGCATAGACATTACCGATGGCCAAATCTTCCCTCACTTTTATTTGGCATTCTTCTAAAAGTGTGTCACTTTCCTTTCTACTCCACAAAATATTGGATATTCCCTGGTTAATAGCATTAAGGATGGAATTTGTCATGTTACGCACATGATGTTGTCAGCTTAAACTGTGCTTTGAGTTACTCAGAATTCCTGTTTCAGAGGTGTTCTTTCACGTAATTTATGAAAATCTCTGATAAGATGAATAAGAAAGTCTTCCAGCAGCATCTGTCCAGAGACAACTATAAAAGTCAGTGTCATGCTCTGCTAGTCACTGGCATGTGGCAGCCAGGTAGTAAACCTCTGCATTGGGAAACTGAAGCTTCCTCTGGTTTATTGATTCTTTACAGATACTTTCTTTTAGAATATGCAGAAATAAGATTATTATTGAAGGCTAATCAGTAAACTTTTTCAACTCCAAGACATTGTGGCATGGTTAAATTATTCATGCAAAAATGCAAAACCCCACCTGCAAAAGCAGAAGAAAAATCACAGTGATATTTTAGATTTATTAAGAATTGCTGTGTGAAGGTTTCTTTTTTTAAGAAAGATATCATTACAGTTTTAGGTTGAAGAAATCAGCAGCAGCATAAATAGAGTCATCAGAGTTCAAGGAATTTGCTTGCTCTGAAATGTGTAGCTTTAAAAGTATAATTAGGTCACTTTTTGATTTGTGTGTTTTCTGCCTTTGTCAGGTCACAGCCTTTGTACACTGGTGTGTTTTTTTTTCTCCAGGAAGCAACCAAAGCATAGAAAATGAAATACTTCAACAGTAAGTAACTCAGAGCACACTTTAATGATCATCTCCTTCCTCATCAAGAGGATGGAGAAAAAGAGATGGGAGGCTGAAGGAAAACAAAGTAACACATTATGTAGTTTGCATTATGGTGTTGGAATGTTTAATGCTCTTGGTGGCAATACTTCCGGCCTGTGTATATTTGGGCAAGACCACTGGCAGAAATAGCCTTCATAACTGTTTTTTCTAGAATCCTTATCAATTTCTTGCTAACAGTTTTAGTACCACTTATGCAATCCTTTTTTCCAGAAAGTCCACTGATCTTCCAATTCATAAATCTAAACTAAATCTTAACTGTTATCTGTTACCTGGCCTTGCTATGACAAAGTGCAGAACCTCATGTGTATAGCATGTTTTTTTTAAGTTAAGAGGAAAGCAAGCTCATTTGTTAAGCACTTGCCCAAGCAAGCCTTTGAGTTATTTCTGTCTATCTCTTCTCAAATATGTGTGTGCTGGGAAATGAGTGTTTTGCGCATGAAAATGGATTTTTGGCAACTTGTCTTCTCACCAGTATAATCAACTACATGTTTTAAAAGCTTTTAATCTTCCTTCCCTGTTTGTTCAGCATTCTGTTAGAGATTCTATTTTGAAGGGACACTGAATTTTCTTCTGTATTTTAGGCATAGTTTGATACCTTAAATCAGCTTTTTTCAAGCAGCAGCCTCATTACTCTTTAATCTTGTGTTACAGTGAATTAAAACAACTGCATGAGAGAACGTCTGTTGAATTGTGCTTTAGCTGAGTGCTATAGTTGCATCATTTAGTTTTTATGGCTACAATTCCAACTGGAGAAAGCCTGTGGGGGAGAATCTCGTGTTCTTGTAATGCTGCACAGTGTTTTTGTTCTGGAGTTTAAGTGCTTTGAACTGTGTGTACTTTCAGTTGTTAAGAATCTCCAGCATTTCTGAGTAAAATAGATGCTGTACAGCAATCCCCATTTATAAGGTGGTGTAGCTTCCTTCTGCAATGACATGTTTTTTGTTTGGAGAGCAGCTGAAGTTGTGGATGCTTTTGTTTGATATTTTTAGTAGGTCTGCTGGAGTGGCAGCTGTGACATCAGCCCAAACCTGAATTACATAGTCACTGGAAAATGCACACTTTGAACTGGCCAGCAGTGAGGGAAAGAAAGGGTATGTTAGACTGTCAGAGTTTATGCTGTGGAACAGATGAAAGGCCAAGTGCAGCAACTGCCAGTTAAATGATTCCTAAAATAAGACGGTGAATTTTTTTCAGCTGAGAGGTCAGGTTTTCCAGAACTCCTCTGATCTTCTAGTTACAGTGTCTGCTTTAGAGGCAGTACTGCAGAGGCAGCAATGCACAATCCAAGTTTTATCTCATTAATAGAGTTTTTATTCATATATATATACAATTTCTGTATATGTAAGTGTTTTTAGAATCACCGTAACTGCAGCATGGGGCACGCTTTATTGTCAGTCTGCCCTTGAGACAGTGCTGGGGAAGTTATTTTTTAATCCTCCTTGAAGAGAGTTGGAAAGTCTGTGTCATTTCAGACAATGCTATCAGATAATGAAAACAGAAGTGACCGAGTCCTAACGTTGCAGATAAAACTTTCAAGTGCTGAAGACTTGGCTTCCTGCATGTGTCTGGAATTGCAGATGCAGGACAACTGCTGATCTGGTCTGTCTTTCCTCAGCTGATGGCAGGGTTGGCGCCTCTGACAGATGTGGCCTCAGTCCACATCTGGCATGTCTGGACAGGGGCTTGCAGGCTTTCTGTCCTTGCCTTGGCTGTGATGTGACATGCAGAAGGTTTCAGCAGCTCCGTTTAATGGCTTTGTGGCCGCACTGCTATGAGCATGCCCTGGTCAAGAGCTGACATGCAGTCCATGCATCTGAGTCTCTGCTCCTCTTGCCTGCCCTCTTGCAGTGAGGAGGAAGGTTACTTCAATAAAGTAAGAACTGCAGTTCTGCACTGTCTTTGATCCATGGAAAGAGAATTCTGTAATTATAGGATTTGGGAGTATTTCAGAGCCTCAAGATAAAAATGTGGATTACAGCATTAGAGGATTTAGGACTCTCTTCTGTGGATCATGTAACCTTAAGATAGCTCTTATATCTTCATTTTTCCATGTTACTTCCAAGTCTCCTGTGGGACTCTTCTTTATTCCCCTTGTCCTCTTCTGTCTGAAGCCTTTTTTGTCACTGACTTGCCTTTAGCCCTTTCTCCTTGCTTTCTCCTGCCGACTTGGAGCAGCATCATGGCAGGTAAAGCAAGATTGGTGGGTTCTTTTTTCCTGCCTGTGTTTTCTTTGGCTGGCAGACATCAGGGAAATGGTGGTCCCTGTCACACACAGGGGCAGACCTTCCTCTTAATGCTTTGCTGTGGAGAGAATGGAGCTTGTAGAGCCACATGCCTGTTGCATGCAGCTGCTCCTGGGGAAAAGTGGCTCAGATTCATAGGACCCTCTAGTTTTGCTGCTTGGGTCTGGGCTGCAGTGCTCCCTCTATGCTCTCATTGTCTGCATTTTGTGGGCAGTCTTACCTGAGCATGTATCAAAACCTGGCAGCGCTACGTAACTGAAGTTGACCAGGATTTGGAGGTTTCCAAAGGAGCTGAATTTGTATCCCTTGACTTTAAATTTCAGAAATATCCTTACTAGCCCCTGTTTGGCGCAGGCAGTGGCCAGGCTGAGGAGCCTTGAGCTGCTAGCACGGAGTGTCTCTTGCTCTAAAGCTGGATGTCTGGGATAACCAGCATCAGGAGTACAGGCAGGATGCCTGCTGTGACTTTTGGGATAGCATGTAGGCCACAAATGATTCTGCACTTCTGCTTTGTTTCTCCTGCCAGCTGAGACAATTCCCCAGTATGAGGGTGAAGAAGGAAATGGAGAAGTCCAAAGCAGGTCTGAGCACCTCCTCTGCCTGTATGGGAATCTCTGCCTCTGACAGACGTGTCAGGGACAACTGGGAGGATGTGTGCTGGCACTCTGTGAACTAACAGCATGTTCTGCACTACTCTCCTCTACTTTTTGTGGCAATGGCTCTGTAGTAAGTAGAGGAATGGAGATGGTTTCCGAAGTGTTCCTCTGGCCTGCTTCACCTCTTCTGCTTGCAGAAGCCTCTTCTTTGAGGAGACTCTGCTTGTATCATTTGGTCTGATCCTTCCCAGATGCAAATGAGCTGTTCCATAGTGGTTTCTTTTTCAATCTTCAATGGCTTGATTTGCTTGGGACAGTATTTAAAAACAAAGAGAAGAGTAAACTTTCCTCAAGAAGGCTGAACGCAGAGTTTAGTTAGAGCCACATCCCTGGTTTCTCTCCTAGTAGATTCTAGCTTTCTAAAGCAGCTGAAATGCAAAGAGTATCAGGTAAACTTGGCAGCAGTCCTGTTTGCCACCAGATGTTTGTGATAGTCCCTTAAAAAGTGTTCTTCTTGTCTTCGTGCAGGATTTCTAGTGACATTTTCAAGCACTTTGTGAGGTTGGGGACTAAGCTCTGTGTGTGTATCCTTCTGAGATGTCATTTCATGGGGTTTTTGACCCTCTGAGCAGTTTTCAGTGAGATGTGACCTTTGAGAGCTATGTATTTGTACAATACTTGATCATAAAGCTGTGTGAATACCTTCTGCTGTTCCTTGCATGCTTTCAGCTGGCCCACTTCCTTCAGTGTCTTGTTTCTGGGCAGACCTGGCTTCTGACCTGCCAACTTCTGACTTCTGAGAGCTTTTTGGGTGTCAGTGCCATCCTGCCTCCTCCGTGGCTCACCATGCTGGCTGTTGTGGGCTGTGCTTGAACAAAGACACTGCTGTCAGTGAGCTCACTGGAATGAGGATGAGCACAAGAGGAAAAAAAATCTTAAATGGCAAAGCTGCTTCTGTGCCTCTTTGTGGAGCAAGGGAGTACAAATACATTGCCAGACATGGCACGTTCCAGCTCTCCCAGTGTGTTGACAACGCTGTTGAACACATCCATTCTCAATGTAATACAAATAGCTGCTGGGATCCCAGCATTTGCATCAATAGGCAGCTCCAAAGAGGCTCTGCAGCAGTCTGAGGGCTGCTTCTGGCTCCTGTTTCTAAAGGATTAGAAGAGTCCAGGCAGGCAGCCCTGTCGTTGATGTCCTTGTCCCAGGATCCCATTTGGGGCCATGTGCTGGTGATCTGCCACAGCCTGTTTTCAGAATGGCCTGTATACCTCATTGAGGGAACTAGCTACTGCCAGCAAAGGTGAGCAGTGGTGCCAGCTCATGAAGGAGAATAACGCAAGGCTGCCAGACACAGAATTGGAGAAGGGTCAGAATTACTGGGCAGTGGTGGGAGCTTGTCTGGGGCTTTGTCTTTAAGCACATCTCTGATGTTCTGGGTCCCAGCTTTGGGGTCCTCTCAGAGGCTGCTTGTGCTGAATATCACATGTAAGGCAGGTGGATACTTTTTTGTTTCTCTCCGTGGTGGTGTTTGGGAATTGAGTGCATCCTTAGTTAAGGATTTTGCATGTTCAGTTTCTGGGAAGGTGGTAGGAAAGGCATAGAGAACTGTTTTACGTGGGTGCAGTACGATCAGGTAAATAGAACTCCCAACCCCCTCTGTTCCTTATTTCATGGTCAAGCTCTCTTCAGAAATCAGAAGCACCACTTAGAATGGGGTTTGGTTGTGATGGCAATTTTATTGTTTTGATCATAAATATCAAGTTTAGCACTGAGAATGTTTGTATGTGGCCTTTGAGGGTCAATTGCAGGTTGTGATGACAGTCCGAGTCATAGCAATGGAATGATTCTGTCCATAAGCCACTGTTGTGGTTTACCCCTAGCTGGTAACTCAGCACAATGCAGCAGCTTGGTCACCCCTCTCGTCCCCCCTTCCCAGATGAGAGGGGAGGAGAATCAAAGGAATGTAAAACCTGCGGGTTGACATAAGAGCAGTTTAATAACTAAAGTACAATATATTTATATATAATGTAAAACTAAAAGAGAAAGGGAAGAGGAAAACCCCAATAAACACAAGTGATGCACAATGCAATTGCTCACCACCTGCTGGCCAGTACCTAGCCTGACCATAGTGCTGTTTGTTCCCTTTGGGGTTAACTGCCCATAGTTTATATACTGGGCATGATGTGCTGTGGTATGGAGTACTCCTTTGGCTAGTTTGAGTCAGGTGTACTGTCTCTGCTCCCTCCCAGCTTCCTGTACTCCTCCTCATGGCAGAGTATGAGAGACTGAAAAGTCATTGATCAGGGTAGGTGCTGCTGAGCAACAGCTAAACCATCAGTGTGTTATCAGTAGTGTTCTCAGAGTGAAGCCAAACCACAGCACTGCACCAGCTACTACGGAAAAAAATAGCTCTGTCCCGGTTGAAACCAGGACACTATCCACCCCTTATTTCATAACATTCACGTAATACCAGGTCTCACCTTTCCTCTTCTTTCAGTGATATGTATTTATATATGTATATATATACACATATGTGTGTATACATATACACATATATGTATATATATGCATATATACTTATATATACACACACCGGATATCATTCCCGTAGTCTGTGGACCATCCCTACAAAGGTTCATTGAGTTCATTCAGTCCATGACTTGGGGCTCCTTCTGTTGTGAGTCTGTCCAGGCAGGAAAGATGGATGGTGTGTGGTGTTGGATTGTTGCATGCTGATGGGTGTATGTCCTCCATGGAAGTGATAATATCCCATGTATACAGCATCATACAGTTCAGTTCAGTGGCTGTTCTCACCTAAGATTAAATCTGCTTGAGGTACACGCTGGACTTCTCCATCCTCCCACATTACCCACCAAGTGCACTGAGGTCCTTGAGCAAAAACAGCCTGGGTTATTCCCACCTTGGGAAAAGGCAAAGCAAGTGGTTTTGCCTTTGCCCAAGGCAGGAATAATCCTCAGCACCTGTCACCTCCTCCTCTGGTGACATTCCAAACTCTTTGCCATCTGGCCGGTCCCTGATGACTTCTAGGATTCCTGGGTGACTGGGATTCCTGTTTGAGCTCATTGTGTGCCAGTTCACATAGCATCAATTGCATGATGTGTAGAGGAGACCCTGCCTCTGAACATCCAGCCTGGCACAGGCCACCAGAGTGGCAGGAGGAACTGTGCTTCATGCCAGTCCCTTCCGAAGCAGCTAGAAGCCCTTCATAGCCTGCCAGTATCTCTTTTTCAGTTAGAGCACAACCGGCCTCAGATCCTCTGTGTCCCTGACTCCAGAAGCCGAGGGGTTGACCTTTAGTCTCCCCTGGAGCTGTCTGCCAGAAGCTCCAGGTAGGACCATTCTCCCTGGCTGCAGTGTAGAGCACATTTTTCACATCTGCCCTAGTCCAGACTGGCATGAGGGCTACTGCATGAACTGCCTCTCGTTTAATTTGCTCAAAGGCTCATTGTTGCTCAGGGCCCCATTTGAAATAATTCTTCTTCCAGGTCACATGGTAGAGAGGACTTACAATCAGACTGTAATTTGGGATGTGCGTTCTTCAGAACCCACAACACCTAAGAAAGCTTGTGGTTCTTTCTTATTAGTTGATGGAGACGTTGCTGTTGTCTTGTTGATCTCATCTGTGGGATTCTGGTGATGTCCATCTTTCCATTTTATTCCCAAAGACTTTTTCCTGTGCAGGTCCCTTGGCCTTTCTCTGTTTAATGGCAAAAACGGCTTTCAGCAGGATTTGGATTATTTTCTTCCCTTTCTCAAAGACTTCTTCTGCTGTATTACCCCACACAATGATGTCATCAATGTATTGCAGGTGTTCTGGAGCTTGCCCCTGTTCCAGTGCAGTCTGGATCAGTCCATGGCAGATGGTAGGGCTGTGTTTCCACCCCTGGCACAGCCAATTCCAAGTGTATGGGAAGCCACTCCAAGTAAAAATGAACTGTGTCCTGCACTCTGCTGCCAAAAGGATTGAGAAAAATGTGTTGGCAATATCAATTGTGGCATACCACTTCGCTGCCTTTGACTGCATTTCATATTGAAGTTCTAGCGTATCTGGTGTAGGCAGCACTTGGTGGTGTGACTTCAGAGGAGGGCCATGAGGATCATGGGAGGCCCACGTGGATGATCAGGGCCTGGAGCACTTCCTTTATGTAGACAGGCTGAGAAAGTTGGGGCTTTTAAGCCTGGAGAAGAGAAGCTGTGTGGAGACCCTATAGGAGCCTTACGGTATGTAAAGTGGGCCTACAAGGATGCTGGAGGGGTGCTCTTGATCAGGGACTGTAGCAATAGGACAAGGGGTAATGGGTTCAAATGAAACACGGGAAGTTCAGATTAGAATAAGGAAGAAATTCTTTACTGTGAGGGTGGTAAGGCCCTGGAACTGGTTGCCTAAAAAAGTGGTAAATGCTCCATCCCTGGCTTTGTTCAAGACTGGGTTGGACACCAGGTTGGACAGAGCATTGGATGGCATGGTCTAGTGTGAGGCATTCCTGCCCGTGCAGGGAGGTTGGAAATAGATGATCTTAAGGTCTTTTCCACCCCAACCGTTCTATTATTCTATGATTCATTCAGGCCACAGTAATCTACTGTTAGTCTCTGCTCTCTATTAGACTTTCACGCCTGCCTTATGGGGCTATTAAAGGGTGAGCAGGTTCTGCTGATCACTCTTTTGCTCTCCAGTCTGTGGATCAGCTCATGGGTGGGAATCAGGGAGTCTCAGCTGGTGAGATATTGCTGCCAGTGCACTGTTGTGGTTGTGATTGGCACTTGTGGTTGTTTGACCATCAGTAACCCCGCAACAGAGAGACCAGGCAAGATAGTACCAGGCCATGGGTACCCTATTGGGTCCTTGAAATACTTTCTCCTGAGATAGTCTATGCTATGGATGAATGGAGCCTCTGGGCCAATCACACTGGGATGGGTGCTTTTCCCACTCCTTCCCATTGAGGCTGCTTTCAGCCTCCTGTACAGCTGTTGGGATACCCCTGTCACTCCAGAAATACAAATGTGTCTGACCCTCAGTGGTATCGGGGTACAGTCTGCACAGGGGTCTATGAGGGCCTTATACTTCTGTGACTCAGACGTGCCAGGCCATCTGATCATACATACCACATTGATGTGGTTGTCCCTCTCCTGCATCTGACTAGAGGTAGTGCCTCTCTATGCCTGGTCCTTGGATGCTCTGCTTCTTGTAAAATTGGATTAGAATTCATGACTTTAGGATGAGGTGTAAGGTCAGCCCTCCCTCTCTGTCTGGGAAGCTGTCCCCCAAAGACTGGAGCAATGTCTCTTCTGGAAGAACCCCCCATATGTGGTTGTTCATGTACTGGTAGGTAGGATTTCCGTCTATGAAAAGCAGGACTTAGGTAGGTTTTTCATCGCACTTCCTCATGTCAGCTCTGTGGTCTCGCAGGTTGAAACACAGGGAAGCCTGTGGAGTGTACCTTCTGTATCCTCCCTCTTGAGACAAAGGCCACTTACTGTCAGTAGCTGAGTTGTTGGTGTGTACAGGTGGGGAGTGGAATCTGTCCTTTATTTGCTGCTGGAATTCCTGTAACCATTTCTCCCATCATTCAGACAGCTTTCTCACAGCCAAGATGTAAGATCATTGGGAGGAAGAGAGGTTTTCTTCATATTGCTGGAGTTGGCAAGTGAATTCATTCACCGCTGGCGCCTCTATGTGTATGCAGTTCTTTACTGCCAGTGAGTTGGTGTGTGATGATGGTGTACTTCGTACCAGTTTCTGCCACATGAATCATGCACTAGATGACGTGTCTAGGCCACCAGCTCCATTGTCCCAGCATCAGAGCAGCAAGGTGATCATGTGCTTGCCTGGATGACGGGTGAAATCCTTTCAGCTATCCTGCAGCTTACTCAGAGACAGGGATCGAGAGGTTACTTCTGGTTCTGCCTCTTCCTCTGTTTGCTGTGCTGGCCCTGCCTCATCCTCTTTCACTGCAAGAGGTGACTTCAGTGTCCATTTCTTCTTCTGTACAGGGGTGACTGGCAGTGGCACGGACTGGTTCTTTGCTTCAGCTGCATTGCCTGCTACCAGGGCTGGAATAGTAGTCCAACCCCTGTTGTTAGGGCTGGATTTGCTGCAGTATCTGTTGCTGGCATTGGTGCTGCTGCGGTGTTTGTAGCTAGGATTGGAGTTTCTGCAGTGTTTGTCACTGGGATTGGAGGAGGTGTAGTGTCTGTCACTGGGTTGAATAGCTGCAGTGCTTGTTGCTGGGGTTGGAGTTGCTGCTGTGTCTGTTTCTTTGCCATCAGATCCAGAGGCATCTTCCCCTTGAGGGTATGGGATAGTGTTGAGCAGGGCTTAGTAGGCATGGGCCAGGACCACAGCACACCTTGTCTAAGTGTTTTACTTGTTTGTCTGGATTTTACGCTTGTTCAGGGGTGAAGTTCCAAAGCACTGGAAGTGCCAATGGCCTCAGTGCTTGTTCATGCTGTCCTCTACACACTGCAACTCATGGCAGTCCAGCCTCTGGGGGTGTCTTTAGGTGGCATTCTTAGATAGTTGTTTAACCTGAAGCAAGGCCTGCACCATATGCAGCAACATGATGGTTCCCAGCAAAAGGACCATGCTGGCTTCAGGGGTGTTCAAAGAATATTAAATTCTTTGAAATTCTCAAATGTGTCCATGACTAGCCACCAGCTGGGTTTCAAGCTGGTGTAGATTGGTGCTGAGCTGCTGAAGGCATCTACGTGTGGGACAGCACATGCTTGTGTTCAGCCTACTCCTCAAAGAGAGTCCTGAAGGCGCCCAAATGTGGGAATAGCTTTGGCTGTGGAGAGGTCCTATCCACCACTGACGTGGTGGAGCAGGGTTTTATTTATGACAGCAGCCACAGACAGCTCTGCACTTTATCAGGACAGTGATGAGCAATGTGAAGCATTATTTCAGCTGCAGAGGTGACTCTGAAATAAGGGTACTAATGCAGATGGGTGCAGTGGGGCAGAGAAGTGAATGATGTTGATTGCTGCAGTGTGGAAGGGGGAACAGTGTTACAATTGTAATTGCACTGTTGCTTATAGAAGCATAAATTCTGGTGGTGTGGGTACCACAAGTCCAGTTTTGCCCAGACTTGCATCAACTGGGTGCTTTCCAAGAGTCTGTGCTGCAGGATCTGAGCAAAGGGACTTTGCAGTCACCATTGAAATGATTTCAGTTCCTTGTTTTCAGGCTTGCGATTTTGAGTGCTCAGTCAGGGAGAAGGAATCATCTTTGTTTGGGAGCATAGGAGGTGGTGAGATGGTGGCTGGGCTGCACCACCCACTCTGGCAGGCCGGTTGATGCAGGGCATCTTCAGCTCTCCCCTTGCTGCTTCCTGCTTTCTGCTGCCCATTGTCATGCTGTCCTATCAGTTTGCCCCTCACAACATTGCCTAGTGCTTGGTAAGGCACTGTCTTCTTCCTTTCCTTTCGTGGGACATAGTCTTGCTGGAAGGACTCTTGCTCCTTGTTGATGCTACCTGGCACGGGGCACTTGGCTTGCTTGTGGCCCACCTCTGCCAGTCTGGGCACCCCCTGGCAGGAGAAAAGGCCCAGGGGCAGTGGTAAGTGGCTCAAAACCACCCTGGGCTGCCTGTTCAGTGCCTTCTGCACCAGTGTGGCTCTGCAGGGTGGATGGTGGTGGAGGGCAGCCGGGGGGCTGGCCTGGGGACTCCCCGGTGTTAAGTGGGTCAGAACAACCCTGGGCTGCCAATGGGGTCTCAGCAGCACATTCTCTGCAGGAGCTGATAGGATGCTTCCGGGGACTCTCCACAGCACCATCCCCTGTAGCCTCTGAACCTCCCTGTAGCTCTGCACAGAGGTCTCCAGAGAGCTCTCCACAGAAAGGGTCTCAGAGTTGTTCAGTGTTGGCCAGGGTGGGAGGTCTGCTGACCTTCTGACCTGCTTCCCCTGTGAGTCCGGCAATGTGGAGTCTGCCACTCCCCAGAAGGGGTCGGCATCCCCCAGCATCATTGTCACCAAGCAGCCCTTGCTTCTCCTGCACTGCACCCAGTGCTGCAGCAGGTCAGGGACTTGGCTGTGGGAGGTGGCACTGGCAAGGCTGTCAGGGCCATCTCAGAAGGTGTCATTGCCTTCCTTCCTTCATAGTGCAGCTGTACTCTGCCCTGTACACCCAAGAGGAGGTGGAGCTTTTTGAGGGAGCTGGTTAGGATGGGGACTTTGGGAACATCAGGGACTGTGTCCTAGATAGCCCTCAACCCAGCCACCACTGATAGCTATTTGGGGTAGCTGCCCTCTGCTGCGTACTTGGATTGTTCAGGGAGCTCGTGGAGGACCTTGTCAGAGCAGTTGGGAACATTGGCGGTCATTGCGGTGTACTCGGTGTCAGGAGGCCGTGCCAGCACTGCCTGGTCCAGTGGGCAGTCATTGCTCACTACTTGCTCTAAGAAACTGATGAACTCGGTGAAGAAATCAGTGATGGTGAGGCAGTTGGGAAAATTGAAGACATCAAGGCAAGTGTCCTCAGTCTCCCTTAGCCACAGCACTACCATACCTCCACCCTGCACAACATACTTGGGGAGTTCAGGGAGCCCTTGAAGTTTGGGGCATGCGGAATGGTGTCACCTCTGTCTGCGGTGTCAAACCAGGCAAGCTGATGGTTGAAGATGGTGTCTGCTGGCTGCTCAGGAAAGGCCTCAATGAATGCAGCTGGTACCTGCTTGAACACCTCAGCTGCGGTGGTTACCGCAGCTGAGAAAGCAACCAAAGACAAGCCAAGTGTGGGGTGATGCAAGCTTTGCTCAGCATGGCTGCCCCCTTTCAGGCTCCTCAACCCGCCAAGCCTCACCTCTTGGCTTCACGGTGGTTCTGGGGGTCAGGGCATGGTGGTGGGGACTGGCGGTGGGGATGGTGTCCTCCAAGGCTGACCTGTCCTTGCTGGAGGTCACCTCCTGCCCATGGGCACAGGGGAGCTGTGCCACGTGTGGGAGTGGCACCAGAGAGGGGGAGCTGCAGCAGCTGCCTCGGGGCCCCTTGGGGACCTGACACCCCCTGCGCCAGCTGGTAGGGGACAGGCTGCCCTGGGCAGGCCCCAAGAACACCGGCAGCCCTGGGACAGGGTAACACATGGGACATCATGGGAGGTGGCATAGCCAGAGCTCAGACCAGATGCTTCCAATGGCTCTGGCAGGTGGAGGGGAAACCTCTCTGTTGGGAAAAGCAGAAAGAGGTGATGGGGTGAGAAACCGGCAGGCAGAGCCAGCTGGGGGGTTACCTGGAGGGCAGGAGCATCGGGAGTAACGGGAGCTGCTGCTGTAACTGCCGTGACTGTTGGTCAGTGTTGGTTGGGCTTGGGCCAGCTGCCTCTCTTCAACAGGTTCCATCCAACGTTCCACCCGTTCTGGCTGCTCCAGCAGCCTTGCGGCCAATGGAAACCAACAGCTTCCCATTGCAATGGTTTCCTCCCCTGCTGACAATTCCCTGTCCTAAATCATGGTTTCTCATGCCCACGATGGTTTCCCATCCCAATGATGTTTCTTGGGGAGGTCAATTTTCTGCCCAGGGGGAAGGGATGGGGCTGACACTGCTGGCCCTGCGATGCTGGTGTGTGCACTTCCCAGTGTTTTGCAGTGGTGGTTGTGAGAAGGGGTCTTGTGGCACTTTTGGGTTCTTGTCCTCCCCCCTCTCTGGTGTGGGCCAGAGCTTGGTCTCTATCTCGCTGTTGGGGAAGCAAAGCTGTGAGATTCGTGTGACCCTTCCTGGGCACTAGCCATGAGCAGAGCAAGGAGCTGCAGGGAGCAGGGCCATGAAAGGCTGTGGGACAGCTCTGGCAGGGATGCTGCAATGCCCTGAGTGCTGTGGGAGGGTTTCTAACTTGCAGCAGCAAATCTCATCACTGGAGGAGACTGACCCTTCCTAGATGGCATCTTTGCTGTCTCTTGTCGCTGTGTGACTGATGTGTGGGACCTGTAGGGCATGTTATGAAATTTTCCTGCCCCCTAAATAGCAGTACATTCATTTGTTGCAAAATTGCAGGAGCAGTCTTGCAGGAGAAATTGCAGGTCTTCCTGTACATCGCTGGAGAGAGGAAGCCTTCGATCCTTAGCTTTTCTTTAAATGCCTTTTATGATAGAACTAGTGATACCTTTTTGAGCAAACATGTTAAATTTGTGCTGCAACTATGTACTGTAGTTTCAGGCTTTCTTTTATTTTCTTATTATTCAGTTGATTTTGTTTTTTTAATTCAGAAATACAGTTAGTTAAGTCTGCTCGTATTATACAGATTTTTAGAGCCTGTTTCCAAACAACGAACTGATTTTAAGTGTTTATTTACTGTAGATTTAACTTTCATCAGCTTCATATACATAGAAGCAAAACTTGGTTGGAGACATACCAGCAGATACTAAACTGAACAAGCTTTTGAAACTGTTCAATGGGTGTTACAAAGTGTTTTTCTTTTCTCTTCTTTGTTCCAGCCTCTTGGCTCTGCTGAGGGTTTGTCGCCAAACTGGAGCTCATGTACCTTACTGCAGGTAGCAATGACTTAGTGGTGAGGCACAGTTTCTCCCTGTTGCGTCACAAATCATGTGGATAGATTTGAAGGAGAGCAAGACAAAATTTGGAATACCTTTGTGAAGGAAGTTGAGATTTTGTTTTCCCTCTTAATGGGGGCTGTAAAACTACGGGAGGAGAATAAAACTGGATAAAAAATAACAGATATTCCAGAGATTATGTCAAACTGGTTTTGATGCCATAAGAAGTAATTCAAGAACCATCTAAAGGTCTTGTCAAACAAAATTCCCTGAGATTGAACTTTGTTGATAATCCTTGGAGTTGCATTGGCTAGGTGTATGGCATAGCAGCTGCCACTGCTTTGTAAATCAGTTAGAACTTTATTTACCACTTGATTTCAAGCATTTATTAAAGTTCGTATCTGAATCAATGGGAAAACCATTTTCATGGGCTTACATTTGTCTTCCTGTAAATCTTTCTCTGGCATGCCAACACTAAGCTCTGCTTACAGAGGTGCTTATATTTCTTCACGTATCACCGTGTACACTATCTCTCTTTGCCATGTTATGACTGTAATTCTGAGTTTGAGGACTTCAGTAAGTAGTTTTATTGCATGCTTGGTGTTAACACAACATTTTACCCTTGCTTATGATAGATCTGCAATTGAGCTCAGAGTTACAGTGATGGCTGGTGCTGGCACTTTACAAAAGCTTATCGCAGCATCATTTCCTCACAAAAATACATTGATTACCAGAATCACTGGCTAACTAAATGCTGAACTACCACAGCAATAAATGCTTTCTTGAGAAAGAAAAATAAGGGGGTTTCTGTAGATCTTCCCATCTGGTTATGCTTATAGCCCTTTTGGACAGTGAAACCACACATAGCACTCTCATAATAGAATTTTCCATGACAATACCTTCTGGCAAAGCCTGTGTTTCTGGTACTAAGTAGGGAATTTCAGACAGAGAGAAGAGATTTTTGAAATACTAATTGCACTAAGAAGCCATCTCTGGAGAAGATATGGGGCTTTGAAATGTAGTAGGAGTTTGGTTTTAAGTCTTGCCGCAAGCTAGTCCAAGAAAGTCAGTAGTTAATAGCTCTTAGCTCTTGTCTTAGCCAAGAAGAAATAAGAAAAAAAAAGAATCATATTATTATGGGATTAAGTGTACCCTCAGCAAGTTAAGCTCTGTGGTGCCTTTGACATGCTGGAGGGAAGGGATGCTATTCAGAGGAACCTGGACACACTTGAGAGATGGGCCAGTGCAAACCCCATGAAGTTCAACAAGACCAAGTGCAAGGTCCCACGCCTGGGTTGGGGCAATCCCAAGCACAGCTACAGGCTGGACAGCCCAGGAAAATGAGGAGAAGGACTTGGAGGTGTTGTTTGACGAGAAGCTCAACATGAGCAGGCTTCCGTCTGCACTTGCAGCCCAGAAACCAACCATGTCCTGGACTGCATCCTGGACTGTAGCATGAGCAGCGAGTCGAGGGAGTGGATCCTCCCCCTCTACTCCACTCTTGTGAGATTGTTACAAGAGATGGAGCCTGTCATCAGTGGACTGGATGAAGTATATTGAAAAATGTGGGATCTGAGCATGACATGAATGGGATGGAATAAGGGGGGGTTACTGTCCTGGGTTCGGCAGTAGCAGTCATTTTTCTCCTTCTTAGTAGCTGGTGCAAATGTTGTGTTTTTGACTTTTAGCCAGGGTACGATGCTGATAACACAGATGTTTTTAATTGTAGCTAAGTGATGTTTACTCTGACCAAGGACTTTCTGAGCCTCATGCTCTGCCAGAGAGGAGGGGAAGCCGGGAGGAAGCAGAGACAGGATATCTGTCCGAAACTAGCCAAAGAGGTATTCCATACCACAGCACGTCATGCCAGGTATATAAACTGGGGGCAGTTACCCAGAAGGCCCAGGTTGCTGCTCGAGTCGGGCTGGGTATCGGTCGGTGGGTGGTGAGTGGTTGTATTCTCTTCCCTTGTTATTTCTCTTATCATTATTATCATTGGTGGTAGCAGTAGTGTCTTTGTGCTTTACCTTAGTTACTGGGCTGTTCTTATCTCAACCCATGGGAGTTACATTCGTTCAGTTCTCCTCTCCATCACTCCGGGAGCCAGGGGAACAAGAAGAGGGGGAGTGAGCAAGCGACTGCATGGTTCTAAGTTCCCATCCGGGCTTAAACCATGACACATTCCTTACAGAAAGGCACACACCCTAAAAATTCCTTCAGAATGCACGTTATTGGTGACTGCTGTTGTAATAGGCGGGGTTTTCTATGGTTCTTGTTGCTTTCTATTATCTGATGGCTACATAAATTTAATTCAGTTCTCAAAATACTTTTCTATTTATTAATCAGTTTTTGAACTTCTAAGTAGTACCTCTCTGAAGTATATGTACATACTTAATTCATTTAATCGTACATCAGACGAACCACATAGATCTCCTAACAACTGGCTGACCAGTTTTTGTTCTAAAGCCTCTTTCAAACTTTGCAGGATTTGTATGAAGAACCTCATATATGTATCTAATAAAAAAAATCTGTCATGGCCAAAGGAAATGTCTTTTGTCTGTGTTCAGATTTTCTGTCCTGACCCCTCCTAGGTATCCATTAATAGCAGTATTTTTACACATGTTAAATGGTATGCTTGGTTTTTATTTTGCCTTTTCTTTTTCTTTTTTTTTAAAGCTGCAAATTGAAACCAAAGAAATCATCAACAGCCTGGTAACTAATGTGGAAAACAGAAGGTCTGAACTCATCTGTCCTTGTCTTGCTGTAGTCAGATAGTTACTCTGTTGGCGTTACTGGCCCTTCTGTGTGTACATCGGTGCTGGGTAGCTTTGTGCTCCCCTAGAATTTATAAACTATGTTTCAAATTGGCATTAAAGATGTTTGCTTGAATTCATGGTATTATATTGTTCCATCATAAAATACACACATTTAACTCCTTAAAAGTAGTGTATGCTACATGTATGTAACAAGCAAAGTACCATCTGTAGTAGATTACAGAGCAGAAGACACATGGTTCAAATAAAGGGAAAAAAAATCTGTTGTTTACTATATTTTTATATTTTGCAACCACACGAAACTCTGTCTCTTTTTTTCAGACTTCTGTGTCAAATGTCAGGGAGTAAAGCTGGAGGAATGCATGCATGGCAGTGGCAGAAAATCCAGTGTTGTATGTCTTATTTGTTGAAGTATGCGCTAGAAATCTGTTTTCAGAAAGGGCAGCTGTAAAGAGGCAAGGAAAGTAATACTTTCCCTGACCATCTAGGAAGTCAAACCTAGGACAATCCCAGCTATTCTCTGAATGTCACTGTGCTCACACAGATGTAATAAAGCTTTCCAGGCATGGATGTAACCCTGGAACTGAAACAGACTTTGTAACTACGTAATTACCTATGCTGCTCTGTTACCCTTGTATAATCTGTTCCCAAAAGGTCAATATGATCTCAGGAAAATGTTTAAAGTAAACAATCAAAGAATAGGTATTCTTTCAAGATAAATGATTGTAATTAACTTGACAAGAAAATGAGAATGTAGGTGAAGGATAATTCTGGCAGGGGGAGATCGCGACCACCGACTCAATAGCCCCCTGCTCAAATTACACCCCAGACTCAATTTAGAACAATAGAAAAGGTTTGTGTGCAGGTATAGAAATTAGCATATGGTGTGAGTTTGTTATGACCCATCAAAACTGGAATGTAGAATGGGACATATGAATATGTAACAATCTTGTGGACAAATATCTGAACATTTGGAACCTGGGTTATGCACACTTGGAGGAAGGATCCCCTGTGCATCCAGCTCTGTAATAAAAAATGCCTCCCTTTTAACACTACATTGGTGTTACAAGGTTTTTTTTTGACTGACGTTTGTCGGTAGCAGTTTTGGTGATCCAGATGGGACACTGCCTGTGAGCCTCTGCGGATCCGTGGGATCACGGGACTGCCAGCTGGCACCAAGGTATTCTCAGGGAGCACCTCTGATCCCTGAACCGACGAGCTCCAAGCAAGACCCAAGGGATAAGGTAAAAGAGGCTTTTTTTTTTTTTGATAAATGAAATAGGGTTTCAAGTCCCCTATTGGGCCCTTGGGTGTGGGTTTGAGTCCCACAGTGCCTGCCTATAAGACGAAGCAATAGCATTGCATGGTTGGGCCATAGAGGTACGTAGGAGGGGTTCGAGTCCCCGCAGGTTTCTGCCTGTAAGGCGTGGCGAAAGCTACACACGGTGGAGTTTTGGGTGATTGCAAAAGGTTTATTGGGATATTAAATAAGTGCCTGCGATAGTACACAATCACACGCACTTATGGGGCAGTTTCTGGGAAACCATCCTGTACCAGCAAGGACACCTTTAGGATGCATTTTAAAGCATTAGAAGGACCTGGGTGGGAATCCTTTAACTTGGAAACAATTAATAGAATACTATAATCATTGGTGGCTAATGTATAGTTTGGAAAGTGGAGAAAATCGGCCAGAAAATGGAACTTTGCAATATAATACCATACTGCAATTGATGTTATTTTGCAAAAGTGGGACAAGGAACAGATAACGGCACAAGAAAAACAAACTGCCGATTAGCAGAAGATCAGTGTGCTATCTGTAAAGAACAAGGGCATTGGAAAAGGGAATGCCCAAGAAAAGGAAAATTAGACCCAGCCCTCCGGGCAATCAAATTAATGACTTTAGATGAAGAATCCTGAAGGGGACCAGGGGAATCAACCCTAGCTGACCCCCCAGTTACACTGAAACTAGGGGATGGAGAGAGAGAATTTTTAGTAAATACAGGGACAAGTTACTCAATTTTAAATATTTGTAAAGGGGGGGTATGGAAATAAAACAATAAACGGTGTGACAGGGCAAGCAGAAAATAGGCCATTTTTTAAACCTCTGAAATTAAAATTGGGAAAACAATGGGTAACTCATCAATCTTTATATATGCCAGAGTGTCTGATACCTTTATTAGGACGGGTTTTTTGGAGCAAATTAGATGCTCAAATAACTTTTAAGGATGGGGAATTTAAATTGTTAATACCAGAATCAAAGGCCATAGAGGCTAGGACCTTTTTGTTCCAGGAAACCCCAAAGAGGAACAAGTTCCAGAGGAGGTGGAAAATGCTGTAATCCCTTTTTTCTGAACCAGTGGACTTCCAGGATGATCCTGGCAGACCTGGTAAAGGTGACTGAAATCTGGAGCCAAACCAGTAAGACAAAACCAATATCCATTAAATGGGAAGCCCAGAAAGGATTATAGGGATTAATAACTAAATTTTTGGAATATGGGCTTTTGGTAGAATGTGAATCAGACTATAATAGTCCTATTTTGCCAGTAAAGAAATCAAAAAGTAAAGAATATTGATTAGTTCAAGATCTAAGGGCTATAAATCAGATAGTTCAGGACATGCATCCAGTGGTGGCCAATCTGGATGCTCGGCTAACCTCTCTAAAAGAGGAGCATAAATGTTTTACTGTGCTGGACTTGAAGGATGCCTTCTTTTGCATACCTCTGGATAAAGAAAGTCAATGCATATTTGCATTTGAGTGGGAAAATCCTGCCACAGGGCGAAAAGTACAGTTAACCTGGACTGTACTCCCCCAAGGATTCAAAAATAGCCCCATGATATTTGGAAACTGATTAGCTAAAGACTTGGAGAATTGGAAGAAACAGGAAGAAGGAAATAACTACTGTATTGCAATATCTGGATATCTTAATTGCTGCAGAAAATAGACAGCAATATTTTACCTCAATGTTAAGCTGCATTTAAAGAACTCAAAAAGGTATAGGTGGTGGCTCCTGCACTAGGCTTGCCTGACCTAACTAAGCTCTTCGAACTTTTTGTGCACAAGAGACAACACATAGCACTTAGAGTGTTGGCACAGCGATTGAGATCCTGGAAAACACCAGTGGGATACTTTTCCAAACAATTCGACAACATGGAAGCAGTTTTGTGAAATATGGAAAATGAATGGCTGGATATGCAGTAGTCACCACCACAGAGGTGATGGAATCCGGATCTTTGCCTGCAAACACTTCAGCGCAAAAAGTGGAATTGATTGCTCTGAAACAAGCTCTCTGAATGGCTGAAGGACATAAAGTGAATATTTGGACAAACTCTAAATACGCCTTTGGTGTGATCCATGCTCATGGGGCCATTTGGAAGGAAAGAGGACTGCTAACAGCTCAAGGATCATCAACAAAGTACAAAGAGGAAATCCTCCAACTTTTAGAAGATATCCAAAAACCAAGAGAAGTGGCAGTAATGCATTGCAGAGCTCATCAGTTTGGACAAACAAGTGTGAATATAGGTAATCGATTGGCAGGCAAAACTGCAAAGGAGCTGCATTACACGGTATCCTTACACTGGTACCAGTAAAACAGGTAAAAATTTTTGATTCTAAACCAAACTATAGCAAATTGGATGACCAATTAGCAGAACAATTGGAGGCCTCGCAAAATGCAGAAGGATGGTAGGTAACGACAGAGAAACAGGTAAAGTTTTAAAAAAATAAATATTATATCGAGAAATGACAGGAGTAATTGAATCAATAGTAGTTAAATGTCCACTCTCTCAAAAACAATCCTCAACATTTGAGAAAACCACCATTAGGAATAACAAGACAAGGAAATGTTCCTAGAGATTACTGGCAAATTGATTTTTCTGAGTTACCTAGAGAGAATGGATATAGGTATTTATTGGTATTAATTGATACCTTTATGGGATTGCCGGAAGTTTTCCCTTGCCACACCAACAAAGCTAGAGAAGTGGTTTAAATAGTATTAAAGGAAAGAATACCCAGATTCGGGGTACCTATAGCAATGTCCTCTGATAGAGGACCTCAGTTTGTGGCAGATGTAATTCAACAAATTAATAAAATCTTGGGAATTAAGTGGGATCTACATACACCCTGGAGACCCCAATCCAGTGAAAAGGTTGAAGGAATGAATCAAACATTAAAAAGACAGATCAGTAAAATCTGTCAAGAAACTTCCTTAAAATGGCCAAAGGCTTTACCTTTGACCCTTTTAAGAATCAGGGGTCAGCCAAGATCTAAGGATGAGACTAGACCTCATGAAATTCTATAAGGCAAATCTTACCAAATTCCTTTCATACCTAGAGAAATGAGAATAGTAGGAGAAACAGATTTAAAATCCTATTTGATTTCCTTAGGAAAAGTGCTCAGTGGTTTCCGAAAATAATGTTGTACTGACCAGATCACTATTCTCGGACACCACAGTCCACAGTACATCAGTACCAACCAGGTGACTTCATATATATTGAAACCCTGGAACTCGGAACCATTGCAAGAGAAATGGAAAGGACCCTTTCAAGTGCTATTGACAACTTACACTGCAATCCAGGTAGAGGGGGTGGAATCTTGGGTTCACTACACTAGAGTGAAGAAAGCACCAGCTCCTTCATGGAAGATCATCACTCTGGAGCCAGGAGCGACCAAATTCACTAAAATATGACTAGAAATAGTGTAATTAACTTATTTTTGAGATTGTGCTTTTCCTGATATGGATCTGGATGATGGAGGTATGTGGACAGGAACAGGAGATATATCTCCCAAAGAAAATACCTGAGGAAAATCTAATGATTGATATATTATTGTTTAAAGAAAGAAATTACCAGAACAGCAACACTCAATGGAATAACGATGCAAGCTATCGCCAAACAACAGGATTATCCTGCAATACCTCCACCATCCTACAATAAAACAAAAAGATGTGTCATGTGCACCAGAACGAATGTTGACTAATTAATTGGAAGTATTGAAGAGATGATTACTTCAACACTTCCAAAGGGGGGAAATGTAACCCTGGAACTGAAACAGACTTTGTAACTAGGTAATTACCTATGCCGCTCTGTTACCATTGTATAATCTGTTCCCAAAAGGTCAATATGATCTCAGGAAAACGTTTAAAGTAAACAATCAAAGAATAGGTATTCTTTCAAGATAAATGATTGTAATTAACTTGACAAGAAAATGAGAATGTAGGTGAAGGATAATTCTGGCAGGGGGAGATCGCGACCACCGACTCAATAGCCCCCTGCTCAAATTACACCCCAGACTCAATTTAGAACAATAGAAAAGGTTTGTGTGCAGGTATAGAAATTAGCATATGGTGTGTGTTTGTTATGACCTGTCAAAACTGGAATGTAGAATGGGACATATGAATATGTAACAATCTTGTGGATAAATATCTGAACATTTGGAACCTGGGTTATGCACACTTGGAGGAAGGATCCCCTGTGCATCCAGCTCTGTAATAAAGAATGCCTCCCTTTTAACACTACATTGGTGTTACGAGGTTTTTTTTTGACCGATGTTTGTCAGTAACGTGGATACACTCCAGACTTTCATCCCCACTCTGCAGCTTACTAATCAATATACTTCTCTCACAGCAAAATCTGTTTCTCCCCTGTTTTTTGTTGCAAATATAAAGGTGCTTTTCTAAAAAAGAAAATAAAGTGTACATTAGTGAGCATGCTTTGGCTGTGACATGGGTGCAAAGCCTGCAAGGGCTGCAGACTCTTGCCTTCCCCTGGTAATCTCTTGTAAATTTACATGCACTTACAAAAAACTGCCTTTGAGCTAGTGTGCATCAGGGAGCACATAGGTCTGTTGAGAGAAGGTTTTGGAGGTGTGTATCTCCACATTTTTAGGATCTGTTCTGAGTAAGTGGCCAAAGTGAAAACAGCTTCTGATATGTGGCTGCTGAGCTACTGAGGGGCATCAGGAGAGCTCTAGAAACTAATTTTGAGAGCCTACCTATTAAATAAGGCTGAGCAAGGTGGGTGATATAGGTTGTATAGGTAAGAGAGCAATTTCTGTGCATGCAGTCAACTTCTGAAGGTAATGTAACTATAAGCTGGGTTTGAGTTGGGCTCTTTATGGTCCTCATGGTAACACTTAAAGGCCTGGTCCCAGATTCTGACATGCCCAGGGCAAAAAATTCAGACAGGGTCATAAGCCAGCTTGAGGCTTCTGCAAATGCATATAAAGTTGGTTTAAAAGCACTCCAAGCACTTCTTGTAGGCTGAGAGGTGGCAAAACTCCTCTATAGTGAAATGGAGCAGTTCTTCTAAAACTTATCTACAATGCAGAGAAATCTGTGGCTTTTCATACATGTTAATGTGTGGAACAGTTGATACTAAAGTGTTACATCTCAGGCAAAAAACATATCCCAGTGAAATCTATATGAAAGCCAGCGATTTTATTCTTTATATTGAGGTTTAACTGAAATTGGTTAAACTGTGCTTAAAAAATAAGCACACTATACTGAAGTTGGTCTCAGAATACTTAATCGTAGTATCATAGACTAGTAGAGGTTGGAGAGGACCTTAAGATCATGTAGTTCCAACCCCCCTGCCATGGGCAGGAATGTCTCACACTAAACCATATCACCTAAGACTCCATCCAGCCTCGAACACTGCCAGGGGATGAAGCATTCACAATTTCCTTGGGCAGCGCACTCCAGTGCCTCACCACCCTCACACTAAAGAACTTCTTCCTCATCTAACCTAAACTTCCCCTGTTGAAGTCTGAACCCATTACCCCTTGTCCTATCACTACAGTCTGTAATGAAGAGTCCAATTATGGTAATTATTAATAATTGTTATTATGGTTCCTATAAATTCTTTAGACACTACTTGCATATCTTGTTTAATAACTTCTTACTCAGAAGCCAGCCTTTCCTCTGCAGAGACTGCAGTGATCAGTAATGCCTGTCTTACTTCCATAGTGCCTGTGAAGAGTTCTGTTTGATGTTAACAGAAATTGAACCTTGCCTTAGTGAGACCCTCATGCCATTGACTATCAGGAAGGATGAAAGTTTCACTCTGTCCTCGTGCCTTTGCCCAAAGAACAAAGCTGTGTTGGTGAACATGGGGTTTCCTGAGACTATCCCCCTGCCTGCTGCCTTTGCTGTACCTGTTGGTGAGGGTGCCGGCTGGGAGAGTGGGTCTCTGGTGGCATCAGAGAGTGCCAGCACAGCCTACGAAGGATGCTTGGTGATTCCAAGTTATGTTGGATAGGAAAGGTTGCACAGAAGTGAAGGTTTTGTGCAAAAAACATTGGTAAGAAATAGGCTTTTTGTATTGTAGCATACTTAAGAGGGAAGATGACTGAACAAGAATTTATGATGGTAGTTCAGCACATGTTACAGTTACCATGATGGGAAAGGCTTGGAGTAGAAGCAATCTTGGACAGCTTCTGTGAATGGAAAATCTTCAAAGACAGTGATGTTTGCTAACATTGCACAGAGGATCAACTTAGTATTCACTGCATTTTTAGCTCTTGTAGTTAAGACTGTCCTTTTTTCCTAGTTGGTTTGTTTGAAATCTGAAGACATTTGTGTATTAGTCCCTGACAGGCCCAAAACTTGATCATGTTTTGGAAATGCAATCCCCTGGCTACTTCTGACAGTTTTTTCCAGAGACCTGGGTTTATAAGGACCAACCAGGAATCCCTTTTATCCTGAGTGTGGGAAGGGTGGGAAAAAGAAGAAATAGCAGGCAACACAAATGAGACCTTAAATAAGACGTAGAAGTCTTACAATCATACATAATACTATTTCCTTCAGAGAGACTGTGTCCAAACCTAAAACTGTGTGATGATGGGGCCTGAATTTCCACACATAGTGTCGGGAGTAAAAAAAAGTGAAGTGTTAGATTGCAAGAATACTAAAAAAAAAGTGATTTTGTAGTTCAGTGTTTTGCTACTCATTGTCATGCAATGCTTTGAAAACATAGGGAAGCTTTGTTTCACTATGCCAGCAGATTGTATCACAGGGAACCTGACTACCCGTGTTGATTTCTCTTTGTTTATACTTAGTAGTAGATTTAAAGATATAAAAGTCAATAAGTTGTCAGTAAAGGCGTAATTCAAAAAGATGATTTTTTTTGGCTCTAATCATGCAACTGCAACATTATAGTCTACCACTGTAGTTAAGCTAGTGGTAAAGGAGCCAGCTGTGTCTGCCTGATTTTAGTGCAGGTCATTAAGGGGGAAAACAAATGACCCATCCTTGTTTAATAAGCTGTTGGTCTGATGATGAAAATCAGGATGTGAGACAGAAAAGAAATCAGAGGACAGATTGAGTCTTCATTGCAGTGTAATGTTACTTGAAATTGTAAGCTGCATGGTGATCTTTAGCAGTAGCCTTGGGGACTTTCATTTGCCATTGCTTCTTGCCCAACTGTCCGCTACTGTGCTTGAATTGCTTCAATTCCCCTCCCCAGTGAATTCCTTCTGTCTTATCTATTATCCAGAAAATGAGAGTAACATTTTGTTTTGCACATTCTTTGAGTTAGTTATTTTCAAAAGTAATGCAGGCTCCTAATATAGGGCTTAGAGACCATTCATAATTCAAGTGTGATTCTTGTAGTGGCCAAACAATTAATTCCAAATGCAGTCAGTAAAATAAGGTGCTGGAAACTGTATTCCTTCTATACTCGCTCATGTTTTGTTACAGCACAAGCTGCTTCTTGTTAGGGATTAGAGAACTGAAATGTACTGACATCTCTTTCAAGCAGGAAAACCTAAAACTTCGGTTACACATCTGCTGGAGTAGCTGTGGTACTTAAAAAAGATCTTCTGTTCTTAGTCAAGATGAACTGAAAACTGATCTGTAACACTTTGCACTAACTGGACAAACCTATGTCATTTTATTAGTTGACATGCTATTTCACCCCCTTCCCTGCACATACATTCAAAATCCTCAATACATTTCAGTATTTTTCACCATCTCTGTTTAAACAAAACAAAACAAAACAAAACAGGCAAGAAAATGCAACCCACAAGCACAACTCTCCCTCCCCAAACCACAAAACTTCACATAATGAATGCTTTTCCATTCATGGAACTTGCAGAGCTTATTACTGTTTTCATGTTTTTTAGGAAGGTGGGGTTCCAAGAGTTACCCAAAGTGTTCACTTTGGGTGGAGGCTTGGTGTGTTTCTTGCAAGCAAGCTTTACTCATATGATCTCAGATTTTTGAGGCAGTGTTAAATTGGATTGCTTAAGGTAACAGAAACCTCTTTGTTTGAAACCCTCGAATTCTAGAAATACCAAAACCCCAAGTGCAGTTTAGAAAAAAAGAAATAAGAAACATCTGGGACGTTAGGATCCTGTCTGCACTGGCACAAAGATGAATAATAAAAAGACTTTTTTTTCCAAATCTCTTCTTGCAAATAATATTATTACAACAGTCTGCTGGCTGCTGAGTGCCTTATGGGAATGAGAACATGTTGCAAAGTGTTTCAATGCACAGAACAGCTATACTTTGGAAATAGTTCTCTGTTGGATACAGTTCTCTATTGGCTAGCTGCATGAGAGAATAGTGAGTTTGGCTTGTAGTGGTGGCAGGTTTGTGCATCTTTTACAGACATGAGCTCGCAGCTGTTAGAAGAACGAAGTGCGGTGTAAAAGTTTAGTTTCTTATTAGTTCAGTCACTATACAAAACTGGTATCCCAAACCCAACCTGTGCTCAGCTATTGATAGGGATTGGGCTAAATGTCCCATTGCCTAGTGGCAGATTGTTGTGGGCAAGTAGCCAAAAGTCCTGGCACAGAGTGATTCCCAACCCTGCAAAATGCAGCAGATAGTGGTTGTAGCAGTTCAAGCTAGGTAAGCTCATGCCAGCCATCATTTGAGCACTTGTATTCAGAATACAAACAACTCCTGTGCTTTTCTAGTGTGCAAGCTCTGCACGTCCTGGCAAAGATAATCCTAGTGTTGTTCTCACAGAAATTGTGAACTCCCTATTTTAGCAGCAGTTGAACTTATTTTGGGCTGTGACAGCCAATACCACCATTTTTGGAAAAGTGCATTGCAGAAACAATACTGTGAATGTACTCCCTCTTTCTTTTTCTGGATTTCAGTATATCCTTTTTATTTTCTCTTGTTCCTTTCTTTACCCTATAGTCAAACTTTGATGTGATCTGGTGCTGAGTAGGTGGTACTGATTTATCTTCGCGTCAAACTAGCAACTCTTCAGTGAGCTGTATGTAGTCTTTGCCCCAGTGTAAAACGGCTTTGCTGGCACCAGATGTCAGTGTTGGTCTGTGCTGGCAAGCTTAGAAGGGCACATCTGTGTGTCCTGCTCTGCACCAGAGGCTGAGCAAGTGCCTGAAGAGCTCAACATGGTGATAGCCTACCTGTGACTTGACATCACCTGCTAGTGAGCTATTGATAAAAGTGCTATAGAAATGCGATCATTACAATAAATTTATGAACCAAACTTGATTTTAGAATGTGATATCTGGCTGTATAGAGTACTGGGGGCACAAAGAGAAACTGGGATGGTTTTCATGCTCTTCTGAATGTGATTATCCTCAATTTCTTACAGGCTTCCCCTTAGATATTCACTCTTTTGATTCTAGTAATTAAGTTTAAAGGTGTGTTATTTTCTACAAAGCTGTATATTTATTTAGATCAGCTGTTTGAAAAAGCCATATTAATAAGCTGATATTGTTTATTGGGTTGGATCTAGATGATCTTTAAGGTCTCTTCCAACCCAAACCTTTCTATAATTTTTATTCGACTATATACAATTATGTAAAGTAAGTATGTTAAACAGAGAAGACTTTTCATGTGTTTCTACCTGTAATCATCTTTAATGTCAATGCTCTTTTTAAATACTCAGAGCACTCTGACTACTGTTACCATTATATACTTCTTGCCCCCAGTACAACTACAAACCTCTTCAATATTATTCAATATAGGGCTTGTGGTTTCAGTAGATTAGCTACCAGCTTACACTATTTTACTTGTAGTCCAGATGGTTCTCCTGAACAAAATTTTTATCTCAACTAAATTTTATTAATGAAAGAAAAGTTAAAGTAAGCTCTGAATTTTACATTTGGGATTATTAATAACATCTTAAATGTGTCTGATGATCCAGTCCCTTACTTATTTGTTAACTAATGTATTTCTAGCTCACCGACATCATTTTGTTACCAGTTATGTACAACTTGACCACATCTTTGTTTGCAGCAAGCTCTCTGCTTTTCCTGAAGCCTGGTTTCTGTTTTAAACGCCCCAAACCCACCACACAAAAAAGCAAACACAAAAAACCTGCCCACTGACCCCCAAGCCCCACCTGCTGGCCATCTTATCGCTCTTGTCAACCCAGAGGTGCCTCCAAATACCTAGCAGTATTTAGACAGCGGATTAACTCTGACTTTACATTGCTTTTTACCCTATCTGCTTATTACCTTGTAGTCCTGTCTGTGATTTGCTGGCTCATGTGCTGCACGCACTCTCTGTTGCTGTTTCCTATTCTGACCATAATGCTGTTGTGGCATAGTCTTTGACTGGTGCTTCCAAGTCCTTCCACAAAATAAGTTATCAGTTGTTTAAGTATATTCTGACAGCAGTAACATAACATATGTTAAAGCAGTAATAACTTGGTTAAAAATGGAAATACTGGTCTATTTTAGAAATATGTAGAAGCCAAGAAGTAGCCACAACGCACATTACATCTTATTATCCTTGAAGAATTACAACCTGATACTGTATTTCTAGCTGTGTAGTAAGCCTGCAAATTAAGTACTCTGTTTACTCAGATTTTCCTGGTTGATGGCAGTAAGACCAACTGATGTTATGGGAATGGTATTTTAATAATGCTTTGAGAGATGAGGTTATACTTTGATCACTGAAAGGAATCGTCTAATTGTCTTTCAGTAAGGATTGTCTTGCTTTACTAAAAAACCCTGAAGACCTCTCATTTGCATGGGTTTTCTTTGTGCACTTTGCCCAGGGGAAAAGTACAGTGGACAATTTATTTTGTCATCCTCTAATTCAGTGACACCAATCCAAGTCCTATTGCAGCTTAGGAACTTTCTAACTATTTCTGTATCCTTTTGACTTTCATTCAAGTGAACAACTTGTCTCTCAGATCATAGATCTAATCACCGGTGGAAGTCAGACAGAAGAATGCTCCTTTATAAGCATTGTGTTGTTTTCTAGGATTTTCACACACACACTTTCTTGCTTTGCAAGTGATAACTGAGCAGGACTCAGCTTTCCAAACATGAGGGCTGATGACTCTCTTCTTGCTCATTTTTGGCTCAGCCAGCAGATTTCTTTGTCCTTCCTCAAAGTTGCCCAGCATGGTGTCCTTCTAAGAAGGCAAAAATGAGAAGGATGCTCCTTCTCACATTTCCTCCTTTAATAAATTTTGTGCTTGATTTTCTTTGTACGAGATTTGCTCCAAATTATTCATCATGAGCATGGTGTTATACTTAAATCTTGCATCTGTTTAATGAATCTGTTTGCGTGCAGCAGACTGCTGCAAAGATTAGTATTTCCCATCTTGGTGTGGACAGTTGATGCAAAGCACAGGATAATATTTTCAAAACTACACGTTGCTATCTAAAATCATATTAGCCATCTTTTCTAGACAAAAAAATGAAGGGTCATGTCTACACTCAGAGTGAGGTTACTTAAAATGCAGACAGAAAATGGCACATAAAAGTTCTCACCATTTTCAGAACATGCATTGATATATGTAGGTCTAAAAAATTCCAGGGTGCATGTTTTTTCTTTTCTGGGAGAAAAGACAGATGTTTGAACTCCAGCATTACTCACAGCACTTGTCATGTTTTCCAGGTTGGCTTCCTAGATGGACTGTGGCTTCCAGTCTGTTATATCTCTGGGATTCCTCTTCTACTATCCTGACATCTGGCATAGTGATTTTACATGGTTTTGTGATTAGTTTCCCCATTTAAAATACATACTCCATTAAGAATGTTACGTGGTACTGACATATGTTATATTCCAAAGGAAAAAATGGTTGTGGCTGCAAAATGCTACCTCTGCGCTAATGGTTCAACATGAAGTTTTAGTCATAGGTGGTTAGAGAGCTTATTCATAACTTTGATTTTTTTTTTCTTACTTTTGTGTCAAAACCTGCATGAAGCAATAATCAGTGGTAAGACAGGCATCTGAAGCAAGCAGAGAGGGAGCAGTCTGAAGCAATGGAAGCACCAAGAAACCTCTCAAAGCTTGGTCACCTTTAGCATGGATACTGTGGCCCAGCCCTTCCTTTAGCAACACCTGGAAAACACTATTGAGATCAGAAGGGTTTCAGAGCAGTAAGCAAAAGCAAAAGATGGTGCTCGTTCTTTCTACTTACAGATGATAAAACAGGTAAATAACCCATATGTTGCACAAAACTGAGTTTTGAGCATGAAAATAATGTCCATGATGAGTTTGGGGCAGACAGGATTGTGACAAAATCAGATGACAGAGGATGACTTCATGGAGCGATAGACTTAATGACTTTTTAAATGTACTTTTGTGTGTAATGAGCTTGTACCACCCAAATTGCAGGTTTCGGTTTGGGTTTTTTTTCAGCCTTGTATCACTCATAAATCAAAAAAGATTTATGGTTGGAAATATGACACTCCAGGGCAGCCCTGATTGCAGCGATCATGAGATGGTCGAATTCAAGATCCTCAGGACAGTGAGAAGAGCATGCAGCAAGCTCACTGCCCTGGACTTCAAGAGAGCAAACTTTGGC
>JAOEHY010002649.1:12048-22345 GCA_025447955.1 Psilopsiagon aurifrons | reverse complement strand
TAGGCCCCCTTCAGATATTGGAAGGCTGCTATGAGATCTCCACGCAGCCTTCTCTTCTCCAGGCTGAACAGCCCCAATTTTCTCAGCCTATCTTCATAATGGTATCTACACTCCGTGTCAACTATTGATCCAGATGTACAACCTGCTCTATGGCACCTGGATGTGTCTCAGGTTCAAGCAGACAAGGGGAAACTATCTTTTGTAAAAAGGTCACTGCATGATGCCAACCCTGCAGCCCAAACCTATTATCAACACTACATAGAGGAAGTCTTCTGAACTAGGGAGAAGTCAGTAACAGCATAATAAAGTATGGGAGAAGAAACCAGCCAAGATGAACAAGATCAGAAGGAATAATCAAACTCACATCTCACTTCAACACAGCACAAAATAAAATGCCCCTTGGATTATTGTTTATAGCTGTAGAAAAAAAAAAAAATCAAAATATGTTTAGGCACTGAATGCATGCCACAGAAATGTGGGTATTCAGAAATACATCAAATAAGATGACAAAGTTCTAAACAAGAATAGACAATGAAGAAACAAGTCTATGGTTTACACAACATAAGAGCACAGATTTATCAGAGAACCATTACATAATAATTGAATCATTCATCTATTGTAAAATAATATTCAGCTATCAATGGACTCTTAGTCTCACCAACCCAAATAGTCCCATCAGGTGCTTATCTAACATTTCCTATGTCACCTTGACTGACTGTTTACACGGAAGAAGAGGAGAAATATGCGGAAACTGCCCATGAAGTAACATCTATGGGTTTTATACCTGCAAACCTCTAATGCACTTTGTATTTCACAAGATTATTAATAAACTGACACTTGCAACTTAAAGTATTTCATTACAGGATTAAGTATCTGCTGCCTCTTTTTCACATATTGATTGTACCCTGCACCCCAGCACTGCCAAAACCAGCCCAGTAGGGAGTCCTGCTGCAGAAACTCTTCTGAGTTCCTTGGGATTTCCTAGCTTCTGGAAAGATAAGCACAGACTCCAACAAATACTATATCTGTTACAAATGTTTTCTTCTCAACTCCCCCATATCTCCTGTGGAGCTGCACCCACAGAGAGTTATAAATACAATAACGTACTGAGGACAGGAAGTGCTGACGAAGTGCTTTTTTCACTTTCAAGAACTAAATATTCAAAATCAATCACTGCTTTTGACTATCAATATCAGATACCTTAACAGAAACAGTTACGTGGCTATTCAAAATTTCACAGAGCCACAGATGGCAACAACCAGACACGAACGACACTGCCTCAAGAACAACCTTGTTCTCTACACATTACCTATATTTGTCTTGTTTGTTGTTTGGGCAAAATGTTTGGGTATTTTTGAGATGGAAGCATTTATAAATATGTCAGGGAGAATTTTGTTTTCCAGGAGGAATTCTGTTTTCCAACTAACAAACCTTCCTTCCAGATAACTTTACAATAAGCAACTGAAGCTTTTCATTCTTGTCTACTGCATTCTTAAAAAAAAACACAAGCACAAAAATGTATCCATATTTGAGGTTTGCAACAACAAAGAACAGGCTGCCAGTTTTAGGCACAATGGATAAACCAGTTCAGTAACATTTGGAATACATAACCTAAAAAGTACATCGAGATAGTCAATACGATACAGAATTCTTTGTATCCTCTACGAAGTGCTTAACAAAGACAGTACTACAGCAAAGCAAACACTTGCAAGCCACTTTGAAAATCTGATCTTCCCACTTATAAACAAAGCTAATCTCAAATGAGAAATGTGCTTTAATGGGAAGTCTAAGCAACAGTAGACTGTTGTTTAACCATCTATCAGGCTCCAGATTATTTCAGTAGGAAAGAGACTATTTTTTTTATTCAAATACATTACGTCTAACTATATGCCTTCTTAAAATACCCTACAAACAGTTGTAAATGTCAGAGAAAGCATCCGCAGCCTTCTGTGTGGATGTGTAATGGCACTGCAAGGTTTATAACAGTCTGTACTGAACAGCAGTAACCTGCTAGCTGACAAAGAAGTACCTCTACATGAAAGAAAAACCCAGACAAAAAAGTACAAATGTATTCTTTCAGGGGAAGCGTTCACCTGGAAAAACTTTTTTGTTTATGGGTTCTTAAGGTATAGTAGAGCCAACAGCACTGTAAAAGGTGGATTTCTACGAGGATCATAACTGAAATCACACTGCAAGAGAAGATCAGTGCCTGAATTCCATGCAGATACCACCTCAACAGACTGCTAGCGAGAGTAGCATTTCACATTTAGACACAATGGCCAGTATTTTCAGTAAGAGACCATTAAATCTGAATGCCTTCAAACTTGGCTGGTATCCACTCTGAGAGAACAGGTCTCTAGGTTGTCTTAGGTTGGACAACTTGCAATAAAAGAAATTGACTACCGCTTTTTAACATTTTGGGTAAGTTCTCCACCAAATGCTCTCTCTCTCGGTTTTCACTGAAAACCATATGGGACAAAGTCCTAAACTTTCTGCATCTTAAAGGTGAAATAAAATGCTGGTCTCAGACCAACTTCTAGGAAACATGCAGGCTTACCATAAGTATTGGCATTTTTGTTAAATAAGTTACAGAAAACTCTAGGCAATACTTGCATGGTAATAAAGTGTCATTGTTCATCTATGCCAAGTGTATTCAGAAACAGGTGGGATATACTAGCTGGGACAAATGAACCAGCATATCCCACTTCTACCCTACTGAGGACACACTGCTAGGACTGCTGGTACCTTTCAGTGGATACACAAAGGACCACCTGACTCTTTTTTTCCTTGCATGGAGGAAGAAGAGGGTAAGATAGCTACTGGGAACAGAAAACAGAGTTAGCATTTCAGAAGATGAAAAATGTATTTTTCTCCTCCTTGACTGCAACTCCTGGTTCCTTAAAATGCCTTCCTCTGAAAAGCTCTTTCTGAAACTGCCAAGACCAGGCAAACAAGAGAACTGACCTGTAAAGATTGCATGTCTTCATGTGTAATCACGTAAAGCATGCAATCATGAACTTTAAAAACAGCCAAGGGAGAAATGCTGCCAACAGTCAGAAATGGCAGTTTCTGTCAGTCTTTCTTCATGACCTAAGTTTGTAACAGAGGGAGACTAGCAAATGCAGTGCTGTGTTGTGCAAACCGCTGCTGAATTAGTAGCACAAGCTATCACTAATAACCAGGTGTTAACCTTCAGCGCTGAGTCCAGAGCATTCTCAACCATGTTAATGCAATTCAGCTGACAGTTCACAAGACTGTCAGCTCATTTGTGAAAAGGCAAGTAAGATGATCTCTGTTTCTTAAGACAGGTTTTTCTGATCCCTTTAGCATCTAGACATGCTAGTCATGTTTCACCAAGATACAACACTGCAAGTAAGCATCTCATGAAATGCAACAAGCTCTGCTCTTTAATTACATGTAACAGATAGAGAATAGAATTCACTTGCCAATGTTGGGCAAAGTAACAATCACAGAATGAATCAGCTTCATCCCTCTCCCAAGCCATAAAATACATAAATAAGAATTTGATATGAAAGCACAAACTAAGTGAGCCACAAGAGCCGGTGCACAGTTTTCCATATGAAAGACCTACAATCTCCATGTGGGTGCAGACAGTAGTCTACTGTGCAGCCAGCTTGCAGACAGAGCAGTAATGTATAGGAAAAAGCTGGATGTATCATGCAATTTGGGTTTAAAACAATATCATTTTAGTTTAAATGGGTATCTTAAATTACAGGATTTGCCAGGGAAAAAAAAATCCCACACAACCTGAATTAACATTTCAGCTCCTCTGAGCTCAATCATCAATTGTACAAAAGTGAAAACAGCCAGTGAGGTTATACTACTATTGTCTTGCCTGTAATTTGGTTGCCACTTTGCAGTAATGTTCTGTGATTTTGCTGAAAAAGAAACCCAGACCTTTTTTATTTCTAAAGAGAAGAGAAACTTTAGAAGTTTTAAATATCTGAATCAGCATTTCAGAAAGGGAAGGACACTCAGCAGACTGCTGTCTCCTGGGAGTTGAAGTCTACTCACCTTTTCTTGACTTGGCCACTGCCAGCTGGTGAGAAGCTGGAACATGTGGTAGATCCCCCTCTGTACTCTGGATCTATCAGGAAGAGGAGATGAATATTTTGTCAAGCCAACTGGGATATGTTTCTGTGGTTAAGAATACCTAAGCCTCGAACACTGCATATCCTTGGGAAGGAGCGGGGTGAGTGCTGTGGATTTTTTCTCTAGTCCAACAGCCAACACTGACTGAGGAAACAAATCCTGTCTCCTTGAACTAATGCATTATTTCACTGGGTACCCAGCAATGCTCCTGCAAACAGTGATCCTTAGGACAGCACCTCCCACTCACAGCACAGGGCTCCCCTCTGGTTACATTCACCATGCAAAAAGACCTGGAAATCACATCCTGTGACAGCACTGACAGTTCTCAGCTCCTCTTTGGTGAAAGACTAAAATAACTGTGTGGAAACACCTCTGACCACCTTTACATTACTTTCTTTTCCATTCAGCACTCTTGGTCCTTCCTTTGAACATAAAGAACAAGCAAAATACATTTAGAAAAATATATCAAGAGGTCAGCACATAAGGATTGTCATCTGCTGCCCTACCAACTATTTTTCACAAGCCACCAATCCTCCTGAAGGACTCCGATCCTGCCGGAATCTATTCCAGACTTCACCATGCACTACACATGGGAACATTTCTTGTGTCCTCCAGTACAAAAAAAGGGAAGACAATGTATTCAGAGCCACACAGATTTCAGCTAGGAAGCTTAAAAATACTTAATAACTTTGTGAAACAGCCTAAGACAGCAGTTCTCAGAGAATCGATCAAACAATGAAAAGAATACACCTAAAACCTCAACAGGGAGGCCTGTGCTTAGCTCAAAACCTAGAATATGTTTTCTCATTTGTGCGCTCCAGAAAAAATCCTAATGGTTCACATGCAAGTCTACATGAACAAACCCCCAAGCCAACTGCCCCCAACCCTGCCCTCTATAACAGGCTCCCTGCCTAATTTCAAAATTCCCAAACAATGAAATTTTCATCTCCATTTTTGATCAACTTAAAAATATTGACTGATAATTGTCCCAAAGGGGTTTTAATTCAGGATACTGATGGGTTTAAGACCAAATTAGCATTTGGCTAAAGAAGTAGCTATATTTGCACTGATATCACATATATAGTAACCAAAAGGGTGCATATTCTCATTTGCAAGGGTTTAGAGAAGCACTTGGCCTGCACTTTTCACCATTAGTAAGTGAACAGCGTTAGTCTTGCAAAATAAATCACAAGGCTTCTGTTCTTCTAGGAGATGAAAGCTGTACCATCAAGTAATCTTACAAGCATTTGATAGGATTGCCCTTGCAGGAAAGGTATCTTGATTCTCTCAAACCTCTCAGTTTTCAATGGGTACATTTGCTAAGCCTCTTCTCATCTAAATACCCTCCACATTCTGCCCTTGGCTGAAGACAGCACCCTGGCTGTGTCTGCAGCATGGCGCAGTTCCATGAGCGCACAGAAGCACTTCTTTCTTCCTCCCCACTCTTCAGCCAATATTGATGCTGGTATATGACCTTCAGGGCTGTAACTGGCCACCTCAGGAATGGGTGTTTGAGGGAAATCCTGCCCTGACTCACTCCAGCACTCCAGCTATCTTCACAGCCACAGACTTCCGAAGGGCATGCAAACCTCCGAGGCATTCGTAGGCATGGAAAGAGCTTCCTTGATATATCTGTCATCTTTCTTATGCGTATGAATGCATTCCAAGCCAAGCTGGGAAAGTGGGGGGAGGAGTTATTGTCACTTTTTCTAATACAGTCCATTGTTCATTATAGCCTGCTTAGAGACGCACAAAAATAAAATGTTGCCAGGTATTGTTCTAAAGTTTCTTCAACAAACCCAAATCCTTCCCTCCCAGGGATCTGTAGGCAGCTGATATGTACGCATTATATTGTGTAAACAAAAATTCACCAAAATTCCATCCCACATCACATGTCACCTTGCCGAAACAGCTGTGTTTATGCCCTGGCATCATTGCAAAGTGTATCAACTGAAACTTCACAAGGCATTGCATTTAGCTTGTGCAGAATTCAGCAAGTCTTCTTTATGTCATAACCCTTTACAGTCCAACTTACTCTGAAGGAAAATACCATTCCTTTTATAAGTATATACATACACACACACACACGTATGTACACACAAATATACATACATATATATATATATATATAAAACAGCTGTTTCAACTTTTCCCAACAGTACCAAAAAAATAATTTCTCCTCTGGGATATGCAGCAAAACACATTGCCTCTCAAACCCCTCCCATTGTGCTAATGAAAACATCTGTGCAGCTACAAACAAACTGGATCAAGAAAATGATCTGTCGGAAAACTAAGCCAGGAAAAATAAATAAATCAAAATACAACATACTTCTTTTTCCCCTCTCAATTGGACCAGTCCTTTGTTCTGGTTCAGTAAACGGCCACACATGATGTGGGTAAGGACACACTTGCACAAGCAAGCGACAGGAACTATAAACTGGATTACCTTTTTCTAGTCAGCAACTGCCTTCAGCTACAATGTCACTTGATCTAGAAGAGCTTGTAATAACAATATGACACTAGGCACAGTATCTGCTACATCATCACACTCACTATAAAACTCTGGGGGTTTTCCATTCACTTGCTTTCTTCACTCATTTCACCAGTGAAATTACAATCCTTCATTTTATGTATTTATTTCACATAGACAAAGAAGCTAACTGCTGAACTGTTAAGAAGAGCCTCCTTCAAACTGTGTCCACAAAAACATCTACTAACTTAAGACAGATCTTACAATTCAAGGTGGGAACCTATGCAAAAAAAGTGCATTCTTGAATATGCAGGCTGTGCATTTACTAGCCTAATAAACAAACAAAGCAATTACAGAAACATGGGAAATAAAATCCCTTTGGGACAATTATCAATCAAAAATGGATACATGCATTTATGAAGATATTAAAAGGCAGAGAGTACAGAATATGTAATTAAGCCATCACTAAAGCAATGTGACTAAAGAAGGTCACATCAAACAGTGACTTTCTGCTGATTGCCAGAGAACAAATGAAATCAACATACAGTATCAAAAACCAAAATTGCACAAGATAATCACCTCACCTTACAGCCCCTCCCCCTTTCCTACAATAGCACTTTTGCTTCATCCACAAATTTATCTTTAATCAATATTAATTAATAAACTAAATTAATTTTTAGGCAATAATGACTTCAAGTTAGCAACTTAAGCAAAATTTAACACCAAAGGTTTTTATACATAGAAGATCTAATTCCACAGGAAAACTGCCTATCAGTTATGCCAGTGATTGCAATTACCTGAGCTTGATGAGAAAAGAATGAGAACTTTCCTGCTGACTGTCAGGAACAATAGTAACAGCAGCAGCACCAAGTTATTTCATTAAAAGGCTCAATTAGAGCAGCCTACCGAGAGAGAGTGACAAGTGTCCTACACCACTGGGAGAACTTAAAGTATTCCTGGAGAAAACATTGTCAACTACACAGGAGGGAACATTCCTCTGCTGGCAGGCAGCAAACTATGTAAACTGTATGCAAAAACAAAGTCATATCTCCACCTACCTCTTCCATCTCAAAGGAGTCTTTCTGCTGCAGCATTAGATTCATTATGGATGGGTTTGCGAGGGGAGCGCAGGGGTCTCTGCCTAGTGATGCTGTGGGCAGCCTTTGCGTCAGGGTGCTGCTGTCAGATCCACTGGAACTACTGCTGAGGCCTGGTGAGTCCAAAGGACCAGATTCTCCATACAGTCCATCCTGTTCACTTGCCAACCTGCTGCTTTGTGCATCTGCTGGAGGCACAGTGCCCACTTGCGTATCAGCAGTAACAGCAGGAAGGTTTGCAGGTTTATTCGAGTACACAGCATTTGTCTGACTACTGGCTATCTCCTCCTTTACAGTAGCCAAAGAAGAGGGAGACTCTTTCTTTTTAGAGTATTTTTGTAATTTAGATTCATTTTTAACATCATTCTCCTCTTTCACCGGTTCAGCTGGACTTTTCCCTTTTTCAACAGGTGAAGGAGTTGAGCAGCCACTACCATCGGCTTGCTGTGTGCCACACAGATTGAGCTTTGACAAGGTCTTCATTAACCGACTGGCTGTATTGCTGCGATTTAAAGGGGGAGGGCTGGATGCCTCTTTACTGGAAGACACTGAATTCATACTACCAATTTTTTGCAAAGGAGTCCCAGAAACTTGAGAATACAAAGAAGAAAAAGCATTGGCCACAGTAGTAAGCACTTCAATTTGACGAAAACGACCTGCACAAGGATGAAATGTAAGGCAGAGTTTATGAGGGCATTTGCTCATCACATTCCAGACCTATTGATCTACACAATGGTTTGAATTCTCAGAGACAGCTCTTCATATGTGAAGAGGGAATTTTCATCAGAATGTCTGCCCACCCTCCTCCACCCCCCCCAAATCTCCTCCTACTTCTAACACGGGCTGCAAAAGTTGACTGAAAACTGCCTAGTCCTGCAATATGAAATGGATACCGCACACTATGAGAAATGGAAAAACCTTTGCTACAGTCTTTACTAAACGCACAAGAACAGCATGAAAAGCTTTTGTAAAATAAAACTGGGACACAGGTATGCAAATGCAAGTTAATTTACAAAGTGCTAGGAAGCAAAGGGTTACTCACATTTCTTTCCATCTAAAGCTACAAGAGGACATTTCAGCTTTGCCCTCATTTCAGCAACATTCATTACTGACCTAACAAAGCTCCTGTTCAAGTCAATAGAAATATGGGCCCAGATTTCAATGATGGAAGTAGGTCACTGCTAACAGCTTTCAAAAATCCCCCCCAGACACTGAAGAACACAAGAAACAGACGGGTATTGCTGTTTGTTTCAGTGCTCTAAAGTGACAACAGAAGACAAGCTTAGGAGCAAGAGACAGGAACGGTACAAACCAGAAGGCAGTATATCTTGCAGGATGCCCTTCATTTCCCTCCCCTGCTATAAACCCCTACCCCAAGGTGTACAACACAATGGTCACCTCTTGCTATATTTAAGACCAAGCAACAGTTTTACTACGGATTCCAAATGGAATTTTGCTGATGGCTAAAGAGGGGTTTGCCAGAATATCAGATACACACCCCCTTTTGGGGTTGTTTATACAGTTCAAAAACTTAAAAATAAACTTTGCTTCAAAAACATACTTACTTGTTAAAGCAAAATTTGGATTTTCCACTTCCATGCGCTGTATTTGGGCATTCAAAAACACTTTGATATCTATCCCTCTGGCAAATGATGATGAATTAAAAAATCTCGCTGGAATTTTTGAAGCAATATCTGGTTCATCTCTTCCAAACCCAAGGTTATAAAGCACTTCTTCAGGATCTTCCTCGTAAAGTTCCAGTAATTCAGAAACACTAGACAAATTAAAAGATGTTTACCATCTATTTTTCTCCTTTTAGGATCCAGTCCCTTTTGTCCAACTGCTAAACTGGCCCAGTAGCCAGCTTAGTCTATTGAACTTTTGACTCCTACAGCTCAGCCTACTTTAGGAAATAACTGAGATCTCTGCATCTGAAGTTTTGATTCCCATCACCAGATGCATTGGCACAGACACATCTCAGATCCACTCTGTAACTTATGAAGTCAGCCCTTATTCTGCAGAGCTCAGATTTTAAAATGTTGTTAAAATTACACACATTTCTAATGTTTAGGCCCATTTGTTAGCATTTACTGCAAACCACAACTGAAAACAAATAGCAATTTTTCAAGCACCCAAGTTAAAAATCCCTTCTTGGCTACTGAAGGGAATGCAACAATGCACATCAATCAAGCCAAGTCCAGACAGTCAAACAGACCTTCAAAGCATAGTACTCTTTTACCTTGAAACAGTCGCACTGCTTTTTCCAGACCCAGTAGAGTTCATACTTCTCCCCTTCTGGTGAAACTGCAGCCTCTTCTCCTTTGCCAGCACACCATTGCTGTCAACACAAATGGAGAAGACCCCTGCAATAAACCACTTTCATTCGAGGACTCGATTCGCCTTCTCAGAGGACAGCTAAGCTTCCAGTGCTGCTGAATTTCTCTTTTCCCCTTCAGTGTTATCTGGTTTATATTAGCCATGTCATTTATTGAAATACAATAACAAAAGTGAACTCTGGGACGCCTCGGTAAAAACGTACGTAGACGGTAAGCATTTGAGGGCAAATGCAAGCTGAGAAAACAAATCCCTGATCTCCCCTTGCTGCCCCCACCACCCC
>JAOEHY010002646.1:19608-46199 GCA_025447955.1 Psilopsiagon aurifrons | reverse complement strand
CCGCAGTGCCGTGGCGGAGGGCGCTACCGGCGGAGGGCATCGCCCCCGGGGCTCCACCGCGCACCCGGCCCGGCGAGGTGTGTGAGGGCCGAGGGGCCGGGGGAGCCCCCGGCGCTGTGGTGGTGCGGAGGGAGGGGGTTTCGGCCCTCAGGGCTGACGGATCCCGGTGTCAGGTCTTCAGTCTTTTCCGACGGTGGGCGCTATTTGCCCGCGCCGTGGTTCCACCTAGATTTTGTGCTACGCGACGTGCAATAAATATTATTTTCAATGAGATTCATGTACTGTGTTTTTAAGCAGGGTGTCTGTGGAAGGAAGGTGTATGAATATACACTGACCCATCCTCAAGTTTGCAGGCCCAAAACCTTGCTGTCCTGAGGCATCGGCAGCTCAGCTGTCCCAGGGGCGCAGCACAGGCTGCCCTTAACCGGGGTGAAACGTGGGGCTTCTCGAAGCGTTTCCGACCCCTGGTCCCAGTCGGATAAGCGACCTTGAAGGTCTGTGACGGTAGAGGAAGGGGAAATCCTGTGAACCGAGCCCCACCTATGATCAGAAAGGAAAACGCAGAGGGTGAACTTGAGTGCGTCCTTGGGTTTTGCCTCTGCTGCGCGGCAGCCCACATAAATTAGTGGTGAATCATAGCGCAGTGACAAATTCCAGTCCCCGCGGCTGCCCCTCTTCCCTTGCACCTTATCTGCTGGCTGCCACTTCGCTTTGTGCTAAGTGGGCCACCAGACCGTGATAGTGCAGTGGTTCTTGCATAGACGACTTGAAAGTACAGGCTGAGGAAGGAGAAACAGAATGGTGTTAATAATTAGTGACAGCGTGGCGTAACTCTGGTGCTGTAATAAGAGATTTCATACCATGAGCATTAGTTGCCGCTAATGGGAAGCCTCACATCTAAATAACATTCCCGTCTGGCTAAATATTTTCCACTGAAAGGTAATTCCTGACTGCACACTTTTTCCTGAGGCAGACGCTGTCTCCTGCTTTGGCCCCATGCTTTCCCGTGCTGGCATGCGCTCCATTGATAGCGCGTAGTGAGGCATGTTAAGCATTTTGCACCATATTCTTAATTGATATTCATAATCCTCCAACTCTTTCATGGGTAGGGAAGGAGAAGGCAGAGACATGGTTTAAAAGCACCTGCATATGTGAGGAATACAAAGAATGTTGATTTCTAATAGCTTCATCTTGCCAAGGTATAATTTAAACTAAGCTGGAGAGTGATGCTGGTTGTTTCATCTCCTGAGGTACTTGACTCACCTTTATGCTATTGGAGGGCAGATTTTCGGTTGAAGTGCAATAGTGGAACTAGCAATAATAATAATTCTTACTTTTGTATCGTTTCAGTAAGTGGTGCTAAGGACCTGTTCCACAGTTCCCTCTCCTGTACTTTCAGGGTGAGTTAGATGGATCTGACATTCACAGCTTGTTAATCACCGGAACCCTGGGTAAAAATAACTGGATGCTTTAAGTGCTATAAGATTTTCTACTGATACTCAATAACACCCTGGATGTTTTTCTTAGCTCTTGTACTGTGTGTGCATTGTAGTAGTTTCATCATTGCAGCAGAAACCTGTCTTCAGCCGCATTGAGATGGAGCAGGAAATGGGGTTCATGTTTGAAGCTGCAACAATGGCTTCTGTTACTTTTGGCAATTTCATTCCAACCCTTTTTATTTGGCTTATTGTGAGTGAGGGAAAAATATAGTCCTTGAAAGTACAGTGCTTTAAACTATACAGACAGAAGATGTGCTTTAAGGAGCATTATGGACCTCAGTGCGTCATACCACTCTTTTGCAGGGAAGGACAAATGACATGTAAATTTAACTTGTTTACTCTTAGATCATGTTCCTTTTTTTTGACATCAGGGACACAGTTGCAGTCACCTGATATTTTCACTTTGAGTTGCTGTCCTCATAGCAAGAAGAAAGTTGTGTTTTGGATATGGTGAATTTCAGATGGTAGAATTATTACAGATTGTAGGACTGCTATGGTGAAGAAGAGGAAGATAGTTTTTAATGTTTTGTGTTTTTTTTTAACGTATCCATTTTGACACTGCAATCACAAATTGCATGGTCTGATTTCTGCCATGTGTTTTCAGGGTACTCCTGTCTCTAATTAGAACAAAGCTAAGATAAAACAGCTAGGCTCTGTGGGCTGCCTTCTGGGGAGCAGCTAGGAAATGTCAGTGGCTGTTACATTATAAGATTCTTCAATGTGAGTTGGTGTTACAGGGCATTGGTTGTCAGGTGATATTCTCATTGTTGTAGATGTGATAAGCCTCTGCCAGAATTTGGCTGGCATGCAGCTGCGTGATCCAGCTCAAATTGAAAGGGTTTGTTAGTTAAACACTGGTTGGAGCTCCCACCTGGAAATTCAGGGAAATTAAACCAAACTGCCTGGTGCCTAATAAACTAATTTTCCTTACTTGCAAACACAAATCAATTGGCTTAACAAACAATATTTTATTAAAGGAAATTAAGTTCCCCTAGCTGGTACTGCTTTCATCTGCCCACATGATCCCAGACAGCAGATGCTTGGCTTTAGTCTTTCCATACGTGTAGTGGCATCGCTTGCCTGAAGCCCATGGAGCACCCATAAATGCCAATTTTCATCCAGTTTGAGATTGTGCCCTCTGTGATCACCCAGTGGGAGATCCACTACCAGTGTGGGCAAGGGCTGCCTGATCAGAGCCCTGTGTTATCTGAGTTGGGGAAATTCACGATCTTTTTGGATCTCTCTACTAGCATCCACTTCCATATTGCATAGCTTCATTTACACAAAGTGTTTGGCCAGTATTGCTGATGACAGCTGACTTGTAACTCCAAGGAATTGGAAAATACTGCAGGCCTTGTCAGCACATTGTTTATTGCATTCCTTACATTGATGCTGCATGACATAAATTTGTTCCTGGATATGCAAACTCTGCTGTAGTTGTACTTGCTTTAGTTCTGGGGAATGCATACATTGGAGGGAAAGATCTACATGTCAGGCATGTCTCTGAATCGCAGAGCACTCTGTTATTAATAGTTCTAGGTTTTAATATTGCTGTGACAGTTTGCTGAAAAACAGATGTATACATCCTCACAAACTGTGATACATGAACATTTTCCTCTAAGCTGAGGGGAGAGGCTAATTTATTTTAGCTCTGCGTTCATGCCTTTCAGCATCGTGAGTGGCAGCGCTAGCCACAGCTGATGCCACCGAGTCCATGGCTAACAAGCAGGAAAGAAAATCAGTGTTTTCACAGCCTTGTAATGCCCTGTTTATTTATGTAATAGATTGAATATCATGTAAAGTTTGAAACTGCACTTAGCTTTTCCCAGCTCCCTTGATCTGTCTCGCAGCTGTGGTAGAAGTTCTCTCAGCTGCTGTTGCTGCCTCTCTAATCTGCACTTTGATTTTGCAGGCATTTCTTATCTGCTGGTTGTGGTCTGTTTGACACGTCCAGCTATGAAAGGAAAAGCAGACTGTTGAGAACTTGTGTGATAATAGTTCTGCCCCAGTATAAAGGAACTTTATGTTCCTTGCAAACTTGCCATATGCGTGCAAAACTGTGTGTGTGAAAAAATCCTTATAAGCACCAAGTTATTAAATACCAGTGTTACCCTAATTTATTTTGCACTTGATTTTCAGTGAACATGAGCTGATGTATCTCTGTTGGTATCAGTGGAGCTGCATCTGTTGTCAGAGAAAATTTCAGAGCCATGTATTTCCTGGAGCTTTGTAATGACCAGCTTTTACTAAACCTTCTCATGATGATGAATAGCTTTGCCTGTACATCTGTATCATGAGCCCAGGTTCCCTAAAGCTCAGGCTGACCCTAGAGACCAAGCCCTGAAGTGAGAATCTGCATTGGACCATGTGGGATCCCGATGATTCAACACAGCCAGCAATTTACTGCACTGCCCAGGTTGCCATTGCCTGCCCACAGGCAACATATAGGCTCTAACTGTGGCTGAATTGGGGTGGGTTACAGGATGTGCTATGGGTCATCTAAAGTTTGCATCACTAGAGCTGTTCGCGCTGTTCATCCTGAGCACCAGTACTGTCTGCATGATGTGGCCCTGGCACTGAAGCGTTTTGTAAGCACATGAGTCCTGAGACAGAGTCTCTCTGCAGCAACCCAGTGTCTTTAGCCCAGAATCTGTTTTATCTAGGCTTGTGCATGTTTTTAGTATATAAGATTATTATTTCATGCAAGCACATTATAATTATTCTGATGCTCGTAAGCAGGTGTTAAATTTGGCTTCTTTTTTTTGCTTCTAGATCTGTTTGGGGAAGCTAACTACCAAAGCCTTCTCTGATTATTACCATTTTGTCTTCTCACCTGAAAAAGCTAGAGCAAAAGAAAGCAAGCTTCTGCTCTGCCTCCTGCTTTCCTGTGGTCTCAGTGACAGAAACCTGCTCCTTCAGTGGCGTAAGGCTATGGGTAGGTGTTTTGCTGGAGCTGTGATATCCAGCTGTTCATCTTCTCTAAGTGGGGAAGAAAATGACCCAGAGGAGCAATGGCTCTCCCTGAGGCAGCATCTGACATGGATTTATGAGGCTGTAGCAGACATAATCAACCTAGTTAGTTTTCCCAAAGCAGGAAGCGAAGCCCTCCTGTGGGAACAGACATTCTGTGCCCTTAAGCAAAATAAATCTCACTTCCTGGGTGATTCTGCTGGATGAGAACCAAAGGCTGGGTGTTGTGCTTCAGCTGCATGAAACTTATTTACCTGCTTGTGGAACCAGATCTGCTGAGGAAGCTTAGGGCTCTATTTCACCTAGCAGGTATTACAGTCTATCCTAAATCTTTGGAAATAGCTTTCTAATGGATGCTTGCCTGCCTGAGCAAAGGACAGTGCTCATCCCTTCTTTCTTGCTACTTTAGGCTCTAAGCTAGTGCTAGTTTTTCTGAAACAGAGTTCTGCTTTTCCATTAGAGGTGACCCTCATCAGCAGTGACCTGTTTCAGCAATGCTCCCTGTGTAGACAGTAGTGCTCAGGTACAACCAATGCTGTTGAACGTGGGGCGCTGGGTAGAGAGCACACTAAATCTACAGCAAACACTGCACAAGTGAGCTGTGCTGCTTCTGATTCTGGCATTAACTCATTTGAATTGTTTGGAGAGCAGGGCGGGCTGAACAGTGAGGGCCAGGGGTGAGCCAGGGCTCAGGAAACCATGTCTGCATGGCAGTGGCCCCTGAAGTGGCTCCTTCACCCCTCTGGAGACTCGGGAACACAGGAACTATTCCGAGAGCAATGTCGTCTGCGTCTTTGATTGTTTGGATGCTCGCTTATCGCTGTGAGGCAAGTGCCTGGATGCAGTCCTCTTGGGGGGAAACCTGTTGTTGTTTCCTCTATTTACTCTTTATTGTGGTAGTATCTGAGAGCCACAGTCATGGTTCAGAGCCCCCTTGTGCAGGGAATTCATTATGAATGGGACTAGGATGAAAGGGGACAGTTCCTGCGGGACGGGCTGAAGTTTGGTATTTTCTGAAGTTTCATGGAAAAATATATTAGTTTCTAAGTGAGTGACAGAGATGTTGGTATTTAAGGCCAGTGTGAGCAATGTAACTCCTTTAAGCATTTTACTTCAGGTTGTGAGCAGCAGAAAGCTGAGTCCTGGGAAGAGGAGCTTGTAAGTGGAGCTCCACAGGTGTTACTGCATTCGGACAGCATATTTCAGTGGCAAATTCTGGCATTTTCAGCCTGTGCTGTGGTTTCTGGAAATACAGAGGTAAACCACAGGCTTAACAAGATGTAGAAATCAACTTCAAGCAGTGAAATATTTGCTATCTGTTGGAAGATCTAGTAAGTGTGCTTTTAAACATAGGCACAGTGCAGGGTGAAGTAGTTGGTAAATGCTTGTGGAAGCTTTCATAGCTTTCTGTTATATGTGACCCTTTGTTGCCCCTCTTTTTCAGTTTGTCTTCTTGGCTGATTTTGTTTTGTTGGGTTTGGGGTATTTTGCTGTTGTTACTGGTTGGGTTTTTTTTCAATCATTTGGGAGTTAATGTAGATCTACCTCAGAATTTCCTTGTAAAGCACAGGGTTTTTTTTTTTTGCTTGTCTAATTCATGCTGAGAAGCAGTGTAGTCCAAAGGAAGCACCATTAATTTTACAGAGCCATTCAGCTTTAGTAAGGCTGATTAATTGGGAGTATGAGGTGAGAGTCTATGCTATATTGAAAGTGTCAAAGCTTCTACCAAATTTTGTATGGATTTTTACCGATTGTCACATTTTTTGACAAGTGTTTTAACTGTTGACTGGCAAAGGAAATGACTATTCATGCTCCTTCTTTTGTTGTCTCTCTGTTTTAGAGATGGCAGTAATTAATTAACTCACAGATAGAAAAAAAAATTATAGTGATATGTCTTTCATAACTGCATGACAATGCGGTAACAGAATGGTATCTCAGACCCAAAGTTCTATGGAAGGAGAGGAGTAGTGTGTGGAGCTGAGCTTGCATAAGAAATGTCTCATTTGTCATGTGCTAGGAGGCGATTGAAATCTCCCTGTGAGCTACTCTATTAGATATGCTTATGCACTGCTGAAGAAACAGGCAGTCTGTAGAAGAAAACACCATGGCAAGCAAAGCCTGAATATAGTAATACTTAACCTGTAGTCAGAGCTCCACTTCTCTGGCTGAAAGCCAGCTTTTTCATGATACAGGCATCTGTGTTTGTTTAATGTGTTCCTTATCAAATCCAAAAGCTAATATTTGAGTTAGTCCTCCACAAAGATAAACAGAAACTGAGTGAGAATTAAGATATTGTGTATCATATTCCTCAGAACAGTATCTGGGTACTATACCTTGAATCCAAAGAAATGCCTCATAGATGTGTATTCGATCTGTGTTCAGAGAAAGTTATCTTAAAAGCTAGTTTATGTAGTGACAGGATTTGGGGAAGTTGGAGCAAAGAGTGGGACCTTGCTTTTAATCAAATGCAAAGCAGTCTGCAGTTGATTTGAGTCCATCAGTTGGCTCTTAGGTGAGGCTTTTAGTCCTGAAGGTGATAAAAATACTGTCTTTTGAAGAAGCTCAAAAAGGGCTTCTGTATTCCTACAAACAGGAATTCTGCAATCCCAGCCTAGTTGTGCAAGCGAGTCTGGTCCACGACCAGCTTTTCTGCTACATAGCATAGACAGAGGTTACACAGCTCCATTGGCTTCAGTGCATTCCTTCTAAACCTGCATCCATGTATACAGGAGTAGAATTAAGCTCCCCATACTTACCCCTCACTCAGTTTAACCACTGATGATTTTCTTTCTGAAAATGGCACTTTTGTGTATTCTATGTACAGCTCAGTCGGATTAGAAGGGAAGCAGCAACATAAAGACTCTTACTATATGGCTGGGATAAATGTAAGTAAATGTATGGTGCAGCAAATAATTCTAACGTGCCACTGCTAACAGGTGTCAGGATCATGTGTCGCCTATCACCACCACCAAAAAAACCCATAAGTTAGATGGCTGAAAATTTTAATGTGTGTTAGTAGAAACCTGGTGAAAACCAACCTGATAATGAAAATTGTGGTGGCAATGGTAGGTAAATATGGGTGCAAAACAAACCAGAAACTTAAAAGGCAGCAGCCACAGCAGTGCGACTTGGGAAAGGAACAACAACGGATTGTTGTTGAACAACAAGTACGAAATCCAGTTAAGAATGAAACTATAATATATATTAATTGTAGCAGGCTTTTCCTCACCAGGCAGTATTCATGTAGCATTCAAAGCTGAACATGAAAATCTGAAAATCTCATGATCCTGTATAAAGAGGATTATTGTGCAAAAGAAATTTTAGGGAGAAAAGAACTACTTCTTGCTAAGGGCAAGCTTTAACTATAGGTATAAGAACAATAACAACGGTTAATGTTGATAATTGTGAACATTTGGTGTCTTCAGGTTCTTGCCAGGCTTACCACATGCTTTGTCCAGTTAAATGCTGGGAGGAAGCACTGTAGCTGGAACTTGCTGGAATGCATTAGGTGGAGAAGAGGAAACCCTGTTTCCTCACAAATAATTTTTTCAGCCAATGCTTTTTTGCAGTATTTGTCCAGCTGCACTGTCGAGTGAAAATAATATTTGGATAAAGCTGACAGAATTAACTGAATAATATATAATCTTAAAGAATAAAATGTCTCCATCACAGTGGGGAGAGGGAAGTAGGCTAAAGCCTTGTCCTTACCTACCCAAAGTAATTATTCTGTGTAGCCTTCTAGAATTCTGTAGATCTCAGGAATGTCAGAAAAGCAACTTGCTTCTTCTTCCACCTCAAGTCCCTATGGTCATCTAGATGGCGGAACCATGGCAGGAGAACTGCTGCTGGTGACAGATCTGACTGTGAGCTGTACCTAGAGGGTTTAGACCAGGAGAAAATCACTGCAGTTTAGCTGATCCCAAATTTCCTCTCTTGTTGGATCCTGTACAAAGAAAATGAGAGCAAACATCAAGTGCTGTATTGAAGTGTGATGACTAAGATTTATAAAGCCAAAATATTCAGGTTGCTCCAGTAGGATGGCATCAGAGAAGAATTTATGCCATGCTTCCTGCTATAACAAGCAAATCAGATGAGTTCTGAGTAGACAAACTTTTTCTTGAACTTCAGTAATTAACTGCAGCTAAAACGTTTACCAGATGTATTTTGCTTAATTACAGTCTGAAATTTATTTTGTTCTATAACTTGGGGTAGGCTAGGCATTAATGGAGCAACAGTGGAGAAAAACTCCCTACAACTGCATTGTTCATGCAGGCAAAACTCTCTATGTTACCTAACAGTATTGCACAGGCAGGGATGATCTCACCCTGTCTGTGTTTTGTGCTGACCAGGCATCATATGGATGCAGTTAGTGCAGGGCCCCGTTTGAGCTAATAAGAGATGTGGCTATTAGCCTGGGGCAGCGTTTGACATTTAACATGTCTTCCAGTTGGCTTGAAGCATGGGCAGAGTGAACTTGCGTCTGTCTCAGTGTGAACATTGCCTCTGCCTGACAAATATTGCACAAAACAGTCCTTGAAAGACTTGCAAAGTGATTTTGTGAAATCCTCATGTAGCAAAACACTCTCTGTAATGTGAAATTACTCCTATTAGAGCTGCAGTTTGAGTAAGGGTTATGTTTGAACAACAGCCACCATTTCAGGTTCTCTTATCTCTGATTTTGTCCAAACACATTTGGATTTTGTTAAGAATCCCACTGCTGGCATATATTTTTGACTACTGTCACATCATGCAAAAGGGGACTGCCTGAATTCGTGTGGTTTTTCAGAATGCATGCTGAATGTTGTGGTGGCATAAACACTGTAAGAAACATTAGGAGGAAAACCTTTGAGGAACTTTGTCTTTATTACTTTATAGAATTAGTTATAGGTGTGCAGAGATCTTCAAAATGAATGAGATTTGGATGCTAAATACTTCTTTTTTAGGGTTTAGAACATTAATCCTGTACTAAAGAGTATGGATGACTATACAGGTGCGCATATAGAGATAGATATGTGTCATGTGGGTATATAGATGTATGCATACATATATGCATGTATGTCACTGTAGAGTTGTATGGCAAAGAAGCCATAGAACTTCATTTCCACTGTCATTTTTACCTCTCAATACGTCTCCCCCTTCCTGTCTTCTGTAGAAGGAGACCTTCTTTTCAGGCACTGAAATTTGACAGCAGCAAACAAGTAGGCGAGTAGAGTCCCACCAGGATTCCCTTCCATTGGCTCCAAAGCTCTTCCATCATTTTTCCCATATGTTTCCCTCTTCTGTGTAGGAAATGATCCAAGTATGGCAGGTGTGAAAAACCCTGTATCCATTAACCCGCATCCTATGAGCCAATAACAAGAATTCATAGTAGAGCCTTTCATTTTATGAAAGAGTTATGTAGTGAATCAGAGAGCTTCTGGAAAAGTACAAGAAAATGTCAGGAAACAATCTAGGACATGCTAGGAGCGGAGCAGGAGAAAGCTGCTTCCCATCTGAGGGATGCCATGGTGAGAAGGGGACTTGGGCAGGTCTGTGCTGGCATCAGAGCAGAACCTGCTGTGCAGAGTGGCAGAAAGGCACCTCTAAAATAAGAAACTGAGGAAAGCCAGAAAGAACAAGCTGTTTCTCAGCAGATCCGTGAGAATGGAGCAACTCCCACGGGAGGCCAAGCATGAAGGAGAAACGGCCCAGCCAGCATTGCTGCCTCGTATCTTAATTTAGCAGACTTCTTGGCAAAGTGAGGGGGTGAGGTCTGATGGAGGAGGAGAGCTTGGTTTGCTTTCCCTAAAACCTGTTTGCAATAGCAGAGAAATCCTGCTGGTTCCGCTACAGCAAACCATTGGGATTCAGTGGTCTGGCAGTGAAATCCAGCTGTTGGAGATGCATCCTTCAGTGCTTCTAGCAGGTCCTGCCTGTCCCTTGTCTGCAGGAGGTCTGTACTCAGTGGGGGATTAGGTAAATGTCTGAATAAGAGGAGACCCCATCCTGCTGTTAGCTGCATCCATCCTCTTGCCCACTGACTCCCCTCACACCAACCCTTTTGGAAGCAAGTAACCATGCCAAATGTGTGGTGGTGTGTGAACTTGTGCTGTAGACCTGGGAAAGGGGCTGGTCCCAGCATGGGCTCCTCAGGCTGAGCTATTTTGATGTGAATATGATGTTACTTTTGCCTATTCCTGACTAACTTTTCTCCCTCAAAACAAACTCCAAGCAAAACAAAAAGCATTGACAGCATTGAACAGTAAAAATCTCAGGCACTGCCTCTGCAATACACATTGCCAGGTGGGGAGATGATAAAACAAACACTGTGCTCTTTCCTCACTGTTGCTAGATATTAAATGGCAGCTATCCCACAGTATTTTCTGATTCCCTACTCTCCTCTCCATCCTTCTGAACCCTAGACCACATTGACTCTTGTTTTCCTTTGTTTTCCCTGATTTTTTGGTGCCTCTTAGTTCTGTCCCCACTCTGTTCTGGGTGCTCTGCTGGTGTTTCTTCCTCAGTAGCATTTCAGCTCCTTCCTCCAGTTCCCCACCCTTCCTACTGACTCCTTCCCTCACACGTTCCTTCTTTCACACACATCCCACTGTTCCATTTCTTATCCATATTTTCCTATTCATAGCCTCCCACACACTTTTCCCTGTCTTGATGCCTCCCTCCAATCCCAGCTGGATGTTAGCTATTGTATCATTAAGAAATAATAGGAACTGACTATAAAACCCAGTCTGATGGACTGGGATTTTTTTTTAGGGTTGGATTTGTGGAATCCTGACAGTGTTTCCTTTTGATGAAAGAATCTACAACCACTCCAAAATGTAGGAAAAGTTTTCCAGGTTCTCACCTTGTTTGAAACTGGATGTCATAGGTATTACATATATAGTGTTTTAGAGCTACTGCATAATACGACCGTGGTTTAATGGAGATCTTCATGCTGTTGAACCTAACGTAGAAACGCATGCTTCCATGTACTACAGGCTTGGCTTTCATTCAGAGAGGTGTGCAGCTTAAAGGGCTTCTGCCCGGACGTGCAAACAGAAAGCTCCTGCTATTCAAATTTATGTAGGACTATTTACACAGCTCTTACATGACATATCACTTCTTAATGTTTTCAATCATAACCTGCTCAGTAACGTTCAGTCTCCAGAAGTCATCAACAGTAAAACGATAAACCTTGTATGGAAACAAAGGCTATTTAAAGAAGTCACAAAGTGCATATAGCCTTCACTGTGATAGTGTGGAAGTGACAGTTGACTGCAAATGCAGACAACTTCTGTGTGTTCATACTTCGTTTACTACTAGTCAGATGTTCTCACTGTCCCTATTTCCATGTCTCTCTCAGTGCTGTGTTGAGCTGTTATGATTCAGGGACCAGGCAGCTGGTTAATGCAGCTCATGTTGTCACCCTCGTGGGGCTCATTTGCCTACAGGCATGTCAGAAAGAACAAGTAATATAAGGGCATACATAACTGTATTTGGCGGGGTACTGGAAAGATGCTGAAGCTTGCTTTAAATGAATAGTGTAGGACATCAGGACCTAAGTAGCTGAGAAATGAAATAAATTTGCTTGAATGGAGTGTCGTGTTTCTGTAGTTAGACTGTGCCCAGTACTTGATCTAAATGAGGTATGTGTACATCGTGTGCAGTGTAGACATCCCCTGTGTGCTATTTGTTCCTAATGCTGTCTTGCACATTTTCAGTATCCAGCACAGTTCACATCACCTGTGCTTCTTTGCAGCTTAAGCCTGATGGGAGGGAATAAAGAAGACTGAGCCAGACTCTCCTTGCTGGAGTTAATGTCATAGGGTGTTACAATGACCTTCTGCTCCCTTCGTTGAGGAATTTGAAGGATTGGGGTTATTTTTCCCCCTCACACCTTTAGGGAGGAGTACACAAGTGTGTAAAGTGACTGATGCTATATTAGCTGGTGTTCTGGTCTTATGCTGTGTGCCTGCACAAGCCTGTGTGCCCTGCTTCACACTGGCAAGGCAAGAGCAAACAACATATCCTTTGTGCTGGTGCAGTCTAGGTTTGGTTTAGCTGTTGGGGATCACACTGCAGAGCAGTGAGAGGCATAAGCATGTTCTGGCTCTCCATTCTGAATTCTGAATGTTGACTGAATGTGTGTGTCCTTGGGTTTGCTATTTGTCTTTCCTAATTCTTTTACTGCAACAGGCACGATAGGTTTTGTGAGCACCTCACACCAGCATGCAGCAGACTGTGTTGTAAGGGAAGTGTAAGAGACAGTCACACAGGAAAAGTCTTGCAATCTCTTGTGATGATCTGGTGTAATCATCTGTTCAGATATTCCGAGGAACTGTGTAGACAAGTTTTTCCATGGCCAGGTTTTCACTGAAGGGAGTAAAGAGAATCATGGTTACTACTGAATTTGGGCTGTGTTTTGCAGCTGTGTTCTGAGGAAATGATGTGGAGTTTAAAGAGAGTTTGTTTCTGGGGAAATGTTGGAGAGTTTAAAGCTATTGACTGGCAGAGGAGCGGTGTTACTGTGCAACCTTGCTGCCACACAGTATAATATGGTTTCCAGTTTGGATCAATTCCAGCTGTCAGACCCCAATTTACTACTCATGTCGGGAAGGACATGAGTTTTCTTTTTAGAAGGTCAGTATCATTTAAGGTTATTGAAAGCAAGCAAACCTGTTCTGCCTTTATAAGGAAAACATTGCTGTGGAGTTCTTAGGAGCCACACGGTTATAATGAATAATGAATGTATGGTTCTTTGTGTAGCGTTTAGCTCAGCCTGAGAAAGAAAATAATGGAAGTCTCTTCTTTCTGCCTGTGTGTTCAAACGAAGGAAAATCAAAGCTGTTATACCAGAGCTATATATCAGCTAACATATTTTAGGAACTGTGGAATGATCATAATTACAAAAAAGTCCTCCAGAGAGAAATTATGACTCATAGTTTATGTTCTCTTTAGTGTTGCTATGGAAAAAGAGGTTAGTGCCAATGGTCATACAACAGTATTAATCTCTGATCTGAAAGAAAAATAAATAACAATCTCTAGTTTAACCCAAAGCAGATTTATCCTCGGTTACTGCAGCACACTCCATTAAAGGGGATAACCATGTAAGAAAAATTAAAGATGACATTGATTATCAGTTCTCAACATGCAGTTAGAGTTCCTTATTTGAATTAGTGTGCACTTCAGACTCCTGCAAATGACTTGGCAGAGTGAGAGGAAGGGAAGAAAGGCGTTTTGATCAAAAGGAGAGCAGGAAAGATCAGCCACTACCAGCAGCTGCAAGTATGCTGATTAGAATTTCTTTATGCATGTGGTTAGACTCAGCCTGGGGTTGATCCTGGTTCAAATGCAGCTCCTGAAGCAGAACCCTTGCAAGGGCCAGTGCAAAGTGGTGGAAAGTAGCTATCAGCCTTTTTCCATTAATTTGGGACAGCAAGGGCCATGAGTCAGGCAACAGTGGATACTTGGGTGCTGAGTCAGCACCCTCTGGGCTGCTCTGGCATTTGTTTCCTGCCAGTTGTTTAGTTGCCTAGGCAAAAGTCTAACCAGGACCAGGGCCAAACAGCTGCGTGCTTGCTTTGCTCCAAATGGACAATCTATTTGTCTGCATGCAGGAAGTCTACCTAACGCCACTTGGCACCCAGCGTGAGTGTGTGCATCTTAGTGTGTCACAGTAAAGCTGTTCTGCTTGTGTACCTGGCTCAGTTTTTAGGAGCTGGAGCTACACCTTCTCTTTTGTTAATAACAGCAAACACTTGAAGTCAGAACTTAGCTTGAGATTTTGCTCACAGTGCACCCCACAAAGCCTTCCTTTCTGCCACCCTGTTGCATCTGCTGTGCTGATGGCAGTAAGCCTTTTTATTCTGTTGATGAGCTAAGCAGATTGGACTGGGGAGATACACAGATCTCATGTCCTGCAGCTATGCACACAGCTCTCACTGGTGGTTACAGGAGTTGTACATGTGGCCCAAAGCCATTGTATGGCTGAGAGAGTCCTTTGAGCCAGTTGAAAGCTTTTCATTGACTTTCAGGGTTGGAGTGGTACCTTGGTGAACAGTTTGCCCTCCATTAAATTGCCATTACTTCATTAATTCTTCCAAGTTTACCTCTTTTGAGTGTGTGACTATAAGTCATCAGCTGCATAACTGTTCAGCATTACAACCTATAATAACAAATGGGTTTCCTTGCATCAGTGTAAAGGGCAAACAGGTGTATTTTACCTTCTGTTCCTTTTCTTCTTCACTTTCTTCTTTGTCTTTAATCATCAGTGTGCTTCAGTCAGGCTTGTATGAGGGCTTTCACTGTACTGTCATTAGACAGTGATTTGTTTCAGAAAGCCCATATCTATGCCTTTTCACAGAGACGCTGGCTCAGGGATTAGCACATGGGGGTCAACGCGATGTTGTCTGCCCTTTTCCCCTAAAAGGCGACAGAAATGTCAGCTGGTTTTCTGGCATTGAAAATGGAAGTATCAGCAGCCACCAAGTGCTGCTAGTTTAAATATTTATACCATAAGGACTTTATCACACCTTTCTTTGTGCAGAGCTCCCACTGATTCCAGTGGAGGTCAAACAGAATCCCTGCAGCAGCCAACAGGTCGGATCTTCTAAGAAGCGATGGTATGAGTGGAGTGCGCAGGCAGGAGCTGTACCCATGTTATCGTGTCAAGAAGAGTAAACAAGCTGTTTTTTTAACCAGTAATTATGTAGACAAACCTGTCAGCACAAGCATGGAATAACCCTGCATATGCTTGACATCTGCCAGCCTGACAAGATCCAGGCACATGCTTCAGATACTTGAAAGAATACTGTGCTGCTGGTGCTGCAGTCTGTCTCCTCCCTCAAACACTACATTTTGCAAGACTAATGTTTCTAGTCGGGACTCAAGAACGGAAGGAAAGGGGAAGAAACAGCTTGGGGGACTTCTCAGGATCCTTCCAGCTTCTCTGGTTTGCAAGATAGCACAAAAGCAGACGTTCATGAGTTAACATCTTTTTTCTCTTGGAAAGCATGCTTTCTTATATTTGTTGGAATTACAGGCCCGCTCATCCTTGTAACTGTTATGATCATGATGGAGAAAAAATTCAATTCTAGCCCTTCCACTGATGGCGGTGTGTGTAGTGTATCCTGAAGTGGGTATTTGAATTAATTCTCACAGATGCTCAGTATCTGTATTTTCAGTGTTTTTTCTGGATAGCACTGTAATGCTCTTACAACACTGCGCATGGGATTCATTTCAGCATCTCTAAAACTGGGTAAAGCATGGCCAAGGGTATTGTTTGAATTAAAGCTTAGCAGGACAAACAAACCAGGCCTATCTGAAAGCAAAATGTAAACATGATGCTGGGGTTCCTGGTTAGCACTTGGTGGCCGTGGGAAGTTGACAGCTATTACATAAAGGTTGAACATGCATTCTTTGGTCTGTCAGTAAAATTAAGCCCACTATAGACTTTGTGGCACTCTAGAAGACATGAGTTTATCTGTGTGCATAAACAGAATATACACTTCAGTATAAATACACTTTTCAGGACAATTTAAAGTATTAGAAGCATGCTGCAATCTAATAAAAAATACAGATGGAACTAGCAGATTTGGAAAGTGCCTGACTACATTCAGGCAGGTTAGAGAGCTGACAAGTGTCTGGAAAGCAAAGGACTGGTGTTTGTGTTGGTAAAGAACAGCAGAGGATGAGAAGGAAAATGGTATAGGTACAGGAGAGGATGAGAGAGAAAATGGTATAGGTACAACAGGGGCACAAACTGAAGTAATAAATGCTTGACCTTTGAATTTCATCTTCGTCAACTTCTTGGACTGCTTACTCCAAAGACTGATGTGGCTGTTTTATGTTATGCTTTTATTTGTCATAGTTGTAGTTAGTTACAAGTAAAAATGATGAAAATCCATTGTAGTTAATACAAAATAAAAATGTAGCTGCACGAGTTATGCTATGGTTTCTCTCACAAACAGTATCACCAATATGATACCACACACTTAAGAGCTTAACTCTTAATGTACTCACCTACACTAAGCTCTTAGTGACTAAGTTCCAGTGTGTTTTACTGGTTACAGATATTAACCCTGTGGAGTAATACCTGCTAATCATTTCATAATGGTATTTTTTGCTGTAGTTTTTATTTCCCCTGTAATTTGTGATTCTAAATACAAGTTGAATGAAGCAACCTCTTAGTGCAATGTTTAGTATCAGTAGAGTTTTATATGTATATAAAAAATAAAAAATAATCCACTGCATAAACAACCAAGGATGTAAGGTAACTGTTGTGGGTATTGTGCTTCCCTTTCTTCCCTTTCCCCCTTACCTTTTGTTCAGTGACAGGAATGAACATTCATAGCAAATAACCTACCCTGTAACCCCTCATTTTCAATTAATTCTGAAAAATTACAGACTTGTAATTCTGAGAGCAGGTAGGTGGCTTTGATGCAAGTGATTAGCAGAGAACCAAATTCTGTGGCTTTGCAGACTCATCCTTATGTAAACTCATCCCTGCCATGAAGTTCAGTCTGTAACACATTTTTCCCTTTAGACATGCCTAAGTGAGTGTTTCACCTTTTGGAAAAAATTGTCCTTACATCCCTGTAATTATCTAACTCTTCTGTGTAGACATAGCTCTATATAGGAAATAATTTGTAAAAAGATAAATTATGCTATTTTCAAAATACTCTGAGATACGAAGTTGTGCATGTGCAAAGTCTGAGAGTATATCGCTATAAAGACTAAGAATTAGTGTTATCTGAGTATATATTCTTTAAGCTAGGTGTATAGATTTAATATTGTGGGGAGTTTCTTTTTGCTTTTTATACATTTCATAGCATCTCATGCTTTCTTCAGACTGTCTCCGTGTTTCCGTCAAATCCCTTCTGTTGTTTTTTTTTCCTTTTCAATTTCTGATCCCGTAGAGGTACAGTAACTGATCATACATTCATGCTTGTCACTAGTGTACTTCCATAACTCTGGTAGATTGAAAAACAACTTTTCATTTCCACCTAAACACAGTCATTTCTTCTGAGTGAAATAGAGAGAGGCTATTGGTAAAAACCTTTCCCCTACTGAAATGGATGGAACCAACTTCTCGGCTTCTAAGCAGTCTGCTCTTTTAGTCTTACAGCATCGTGGAGCAAAGCCCCAAACGAACTATACATGTATGCACAGTTACTGAGGCTGTTAGTATTCATGGAGCATAGCAAGGAAACCGAAATCAAATGTCCTCATTGGTGTTTCTACATTTACATGCAAAACTACTCACAGTGCTGTAAAATACTTAGAAAGAAGAAAACCAGAAATGTTTGGGTTTTGTCTACTCTCCATGCATTTCTCTGACCTAACTATAAGAAAGCCAGCTGACCAGCTTGCTTCTACTACACATACTCTTTTCCTGCCAGTCTCTCACACCAGCTGGCAGCATCTCTAACTTAATAAACACCAGTGATTTGGCCTAAAACGGAGCATGTTGCAGCCTGTGTCGTTGATCTTGTTCACTCTGCATTCCAAAACAATGCAATAATTACCACTGCAGAGAAAAGGATGGAAGAAACTGAATTGCTACTATCGCCTGTGTAGCAGAAACCAGTTACTCGCCCAAGTGTAACCGTGTGTATCTGGAAGGAGAAGTAAGGCTCATGTTGATTATGCTGTTTGATCTATCTGCAGGACAGCTGCTTGGGTTGTTTCTTCATCAGATTGATCCATTTCTGCGCCAACTGGGTTGTTTCTTTCATCATAGAGTTTCTGGCTAGAAACTTGTAGAGGCACCCCATACTCTTCGTCATCTTCAACAATGGACAACTCGATGTTGTTGTTCATCATGGCATTCCCTTCCATTCTTGTTTCCTTCTCTAGAGAGTCGGCTACTGCTTTGCCCTCCTCGGTCAGTGAGGTGGTAGGGGTCATATCTGAGTGCATGCTGGCAAATGACACTTCATCCTCATTCTCACCTTGGTTATTGCTTGCAGTTTCTGTTGGTCTGTCCTCAGCTTCAGCAGGGCTTTCTCCTTCACGGACTTTCTTCACGTTGAACATGAGGGGCGATACTTTGAAACCTGAACTCTTTGAAGAAGAGGACTTCTGATGATGTACAGTAAGTGATTTCTTGATCTTTTCTCTCCGTTCAGGGGAGACAATCTTTGTGCTGATTTTGTTCATCTTCTTCTCAATGTTTTGGCGAGAAAATGCTTTCTTGAGGCTGTCTACCTTCTTAAGGCTGGATCTTTTAAGTTTCTCAGCTCTTGATTCTTCTGTTTTCTCCTCTGCACTGTCATCCATATCATCTTCCTCGTGAAACATTTCATCATCCGAGTGCAACTCCACTGTTTGCAAGGTTTCTTCCAGTGTTTTATTCTCATCAACAGGTTCTTCTTTTCCTTCTGTAATGCTGGGAACAGGCTCTTTTGCAAAAACACTGGCAGGGATCTCATTTTCCTCCTGAAAGAATTGACAATATTTGAGTTTCATAGTTCACAGGACACTAAATTAGTAAACAAAGCACAACCCTCAACAATTACCCCACACACCCTAATGAGATGAATAATGCTGAACATTTCTCCTTGTCTCAGTATATTGAAGTGGTAACAAACCACTCAAAGCCCACTGAACCATTATCTGGTAAAGTTAAAGACTAATGAGCACTGAGCTGTGAGATTTCTCTTTCAGAGTGTCTTGGAATGTGTACAGAATGGGAATCCTGTCTCTTGTCATTTAAAATAAATGCTCTTTAATACAAGTTTAGTTATAAAGTTTGTGCACCCATCCCTGGGGAACAGGTATCATGGCTAAGGAGGTCATACTGCAGACCCTACATAGACCTACAGAAGTCATGTAACCCCCAGAGCTTTCACATTCTCTAGCCAAAGACTGGGAATATCTCTGCAGAGATGTTAGTTGCATCTAACCTTAGATGGCAAATGCAGTTAGCACTTTCATTGTATTTCAGCAAAATGTATGTTGCTGTTAAAAACAGATTATTGATACTGAGAAGCCATGCAGTCCATGATATTTAGACTATATGCTATTTTACAGCTATTTACAGGGAAAAAAATATTAGTAAATCTGGTTGTTAAGTATTAAAAATATGGACAGAACTCCTTGAACAAGACGTTTATGGCACACAAAAATAAGCAGATATTATACCACATAGAAAACACTAGTAGTCACTTCTACCTAACACAAAAATGTTTGCTTTTTGGAAACAAAACCAAGAAAGGGCATGAAAGGAGAGAAGGTGTCTGAAAACAAACCAGGCTGAATGAGGGCAGAAGCTGCAACCCGTAATGAAGGACCTCTGTGACTGAAGCTCTGCAACCCTGCGCAGTTCAGTTCAGAGGCAGCACAATGAACACACTGTTATGCAGTAGGATTTGCAGGCATCTGCCCTGCAAAGAAAATGAGACTCCTTGCACGCTCCCTTTTCCTCTTGGAATTGTTATGCCTTAGGTCTGCATAGTCTCCATTCATTACCTTTTTTATCACTCTCAGAGTGCATGCAGTATGACTTAGCTGCATGGATTGGAAGGATTTTCTTGCCTCCCCACTTCCCATTTATCTTTAGATACGAAAAGCAGTAAGTTCTGAGTGAAATGGTTGGAATAGTCTCACATCTGTCCCTAGTGGCCCTGAGTGTACAGTTAAGGGGAAGAAAGGCCACATACACTTCGTAGCTCATGCTCATTATTTCAGGACTGAGCATGCAGTTGTGATCACTGGAGGGAACAGTGTCATGGGCTAAATTTGCTGTTGACACTCTGTAAGAATGCTTTTAAAACCAAAATAGTCCTGGCTACCTTGTAGTGCTTCTGGAGCACAAGAATATGCATGTGGCCAGTCATCATTTTATACCATACGTGCACAGTATATATCATATACAGTGTGATTTAAGTGTGTTGATGAGTATCTCTTGTAAAATGAAAAGTATGGATGGCAATTTGGCAGTTTTACAGTTTGCATGTGCTTTACTTCTACAGTTTCTGCACACCTTCCTGGACCAGCAGCCTCAGCGACAATCAGTGGCGCAGACAAAGCTTTTCCAAGCCCTTTGCCTGAAGTGGAACATCTAATAGAGCCATCCCTCCTCTCCCAACACCTGTAACGTTATTGCAACTACCGGCAACAACGACCAAGATAGACAGCAAAACAAAGGAAACCTGCACAAGCTTTAAGTGAAAGCAGCTGTAACTGCAGTACAAATATTTATATTTTCTCTCCACTGCAGTTAATGAAATATGGATTACATGAGTGGGTGCAGTGTAAAATTATTCCCCAGAGCATGACAACTCAGTATGAAGCATAATTTACATGTCTTGTGCATTCTTTCCAAATCTAGGTAATCACATACAGTTTCAAACAGCTGAACATTCAGGTGTTAAGTATCTGAATGGCATAGAGAACTCCAATTTTAATGAGTAAAGAGGGATTGTAACTTTTAAAGTATTTAATCTAGGAAAGTGGTGTTGTATGTGATGGATCACAATACAGTCTAAGCCAGAGATGGACCTGTGTGTCTCTTCTCAAGGTCAGTTTAGCTCTGTGTCTGCAGTATTCACATTAAACCAAAGTACTGCATGCAGTCTCTAGAAGAATATTTCTACTTTTATCAAATTAGTGGCTGAGTAGAAGGGAGACTGTCAAGTGATCCATATTTATATAGAAAAAAGACAAATGAAGATATACTACATAATAATGTTCTAATGATTCAATTAAAAGCAGTTTCTAGGTAGTCTTTAGCTATCAGTCAGTCAAGAAATCACTTCTCTGTCTAAACCTCCTACATGGCCCTGGAAAAAAGTCTCTGGGCATCTCTTGTAAAGTGTGAATGACATGCTCTCCTATCTCACTTTTCTAAAAGAACTTAAGATCACAGGTACTATAAAAAGCAAATGAAAATAAATCAAGTGTTTTGGAAATGCAACTATGGCATACTAGGAACGCTCTGATAGCACAGATGTTTCTTTTTCAAATGTGGTTACTGATAACATATTCTAAGTGGGATATTGGTAACTTTTTGGTCTAACAAGTTTATATGACAGCTGTGTTTTGTTTTGATGCATTTTTCAAGCATTCTGGTATTTCATTTAGGAAGACTAGAACAATACACTGAAAAATGCCAGCTGCTACAAACTGCTTAACTATTTTCTGTGCCAAAAAAAGTAGAACTTTGATCTTTTCTTCTTGATCTAACCTAAAATTCTGAGAAAGCAATACATCTTTTTATTTTCCATGTCTGAGTTCAGAAACAGCACTTGCATTTTTTCAGATGAGCTTGACTGTAGGTAGCTATCTCCTCTGAATTTTATTTTTCCATGTAGGAGACAAATAGAATGGTTCGAGTTCTTTGTGTAAAACAAGTCTTGCTAATACTAGTAATACCTGCAGAGTTAAAATCAGTGCCTTCCCTGTGGCTTTGATCAGCCATTCTCTGGAGCTTTCTGTAGGTCATAATCTCATCCCTGTCTTTTACCAGAAAAGAAGATAAGATCCATAACGGTGTACTACAAAACTGAGTGAGCAGGTAGTTAATTTATTCAGGAGGGCTGCATTTCTGATGCTGCATAAGGGCAATTGGTGTGCTTTGGTTTCAGTTCTTGTTGGATTTGTTGTGAGAGGCCATGGCCTTCAAGAAAGCAAGATGGCATTTTGCCATGCTTACAGCGGTCCAGGCGCCTCTGCACTTTGTAGATGCTGTTATATGCCTCCATAATTGCCAGTCAAAAACTTGTTTTGCTACACAAAATAGCTCAAAAGATGACAAATCCTTCTAAAACCAGCAATATTTCCACCTACTTTCCTTTGGACAGGCTCTTCAGACCTGGATGTCACCACAGGAAGGGACAAGAGCAGGAAGCAGGCTGGGGCTGCGGTCAAGGAGGGGGGACTTGCTAGGTGCCTATTTGCCCATCTTGTACAGGCTGGGTATGGGCTGCACTGTCCCCTTGACCTCCTGCAGCACAGCTGGATCCAGTCCTAAGAGCCACGGAAGGTATTTTTGTCATTAATCAATATAAGAATATTCTCCCTGCAAGGCCCCAGAGGGACATTTAGCAGTGAGATGATAGCATTACCAGCCTATAATTCTGCTTTTTAATCACTCGCGCATTTCTGAGTTTGAAGTTGCTCATTTGAAAGATTATTACAATGACCCAAACAACAAGATACAATCAAGTGCCTGCTTTTCTGTGCCCTTCTCCTGCTTCATTTCAGTTTGAAGCACGAGCAGCATCTGAAAGGGACTCAAGTATCAGTGTGCTTGACCCCATGCTATAATTTTGACTTATTTAATCTGTTCTATTTACCAGTAAATATGAGATTTTAATTTTCAAATTAGCATGAGCCTTTTTTTATCTTGTGTTTTGCTTTTGCAGCTAAAAAAAGGGCAAACAAAGCCCCCACCAAACCAGAACCAAAAAGCTGGTCACATGGTGGAAACAAAATAGAGGGGAACAATGCCAAAGCTTAACAAGGATTTTAAAACAGTCACTTCAGTGTTTTGCTGAATCGCTGTGTCACTTGCGGCATCTGTAATAACTTTTGCATCCCCAAATGCTGGGAACGGAGTGCCCTTAAAATATGTCACCAATTAAATAAAATCTATGCAAAGTAGCAACAATGCAGACAGTTGAGGCAAGAGAAAACTAAGTGCATTTTAATGGCAAATATGTAAATAGGTGACCTTTTCTCAATGCAGTTCATTCTTAGCATGTACGCTGAGGGAAAGCTGATGCTGGCAAGTGGCAACACAGCTTCATAAACGCAGTGCTGGAGTTCAGTCATGTGTTTCGGCTACGCTCAGTGCCCCCACCAAGAATCAGAGAGTATGAGGTAGACAGTAAATGTAGAACTGAATCACAAATGTGTATTTTGGTTTTCATGCCAAACTGTCTTCCTAAGGTGGAAAAGTGGGTTCTAATGGGAAAAATGCAGTGTGAAGTTTGGGATTGGTTTGGGGATATTTTTTTCAGTGGAAAAGAAGAACCCCCCAGCGGAAGTCTCCTACATCCAGATTTCCCTTTTGTTTTTACAGAAATCTGGCATCAGTATGGCTTCATTGTGGAGACTTCTCCTTCCTGCAATTGTTTTTCCATGGATTCCCGCTCAGGGCAGGACAGAAACCCAGCCAGCCTTCTGCTTTTCCCTCTGTATCCTAGTTATCTTAGCACGGCAGCGCCCTCTTGGATAACGAATCATTCCACCTCCACCTCGTAAGAGACCCCACAAGGTGATGCTATGGGGGTGGGCACACAGGTAAGGTGCCTCCCTGGGCTGGCAGCAGGCATGTGGGCATGGCTTGGCAAGCACCCACCATCCCTCCGGGTGTGGCTGCTTCCCCAGTGGAAAATCCCAGCTCCTCCCATGCCCTGGGAAGCTCTTCTGGCCACCCAGGTTTTCCAGCCAGCAGCAGGGTAGTGCCAGAAGCAATTCCCAGTTGACAGCTGTTTTTTTAACTGCAGTGTTTCTCTTCCAAGGCTTGTGTTCCTGCTCTCCATCAGCCTGGGATCAGTTATGTTCATCTCCCCACACCACAGCGATGAGAGACAGAAATGAAGTCAACTAAATCCTTGTAAAAGCAATGAAAGACCTGCTGTCTGAAGATACCAGGCTGGTGATTGGTGGTGGAGCAGCAGTGTATTTTCTTTAGCTGTTGCTCTGGAATGTAGGCCTGTGTCATTTGCGTTGGGTTTGTGCAGTTTAGGACTCCGTATTTAGGACTCCAAGGAAAAGCTTGGAGTTTTAAATAGGCCTTTGCTTTGCAATACGGTTCAGTGTCAGGAAGCAAGCAAAGCCAGCCTTCCCCTGTCAGGATGCTGCTTGCTTTACCCTCCAAACTCTTCTTGGTGACTTTTACCGTTACTTCACCCACTGCCTGCAAATCACTGCCACTAGGCAGCAGCAATGGGGATCCGTAGCCAAGGTAACAAGACCTCCCCTGCACACATACAGCTGTGTTTTTGGCTTCACACTCCACATTATGTCATTTTAAAAGGCTCAAATATTAGTTCCTTGGAGGAAGACACTGTAGTTGCAATGGCAAGGCCTTAATTCTCATGCTCAGAGGTAGCATAAATGCAACAGAATTGCTTTCCCCCGGGCCGCACTGATGCACCCTCCCGTGGGAAGTGTTCAAGGTCTAGGACTAGGTGAGAGCCAGCTAGCAGGGCCTGGGAGATGGCAGTGTCTAACTTACAGTAATGGATCACAGAGTTCTTGCAGAAGTACAGGGAACATGTGTCTTTTAGTTTACCCAGTGCCTGGAATAATTTCCTCATTCCTTCTGGGGTGGAAACTACCACTCAGTACATGCCACAGCTCCTCCTCTTCTGGCTTGGCAAGCCAGGTCTGCAGTTTGGGAGAACAATAAGCAGGAGGTGGGGGCTTCCTTTCTGGGGGAAGGGCCTCTGCAGTAACCAGGTCTGCCAGCTTTTAAAATCAAGCACTGCTCTGTTGTTTTGGGGTTGTTTAAACAGAAATAACACACAACACCACAAGGAGGAGAGTTACAGACTGACAGATACAACACTCAGACGACGAGTTTAGCGTGACGAGGTGGTGACATGCCTGAGCTGGGGCTACTCCAGCCCTGCATTTGCTTTCCTTTCTTCCCTCAGGGTGTTGCAGAGGTCTGGCTTTTCCTTTTCTCTTTGTCAAAGATGTGAAAGTCACATCCTGTGTTTAGTTAAAGCTCACGCCATGTTCTGTCCAGGCAATTGCTTAAAAAGGGGAAAATATGCAAACTGCTGCTATCGCTGGGTGGAATCCCAGGAAGATGAGTTTTTAACTGGATTTTTAGCTCATCCCTGAATGGACCACAACAGCTTGGGGAAGAAAGCAGGATGTGAGGCTGTGTGACAGGGAGCTGCAGCACTGCCCCTCTCCTCATCCCGAGGGCAGATGCAGTGGCAGTTTTTAGGGGCACTGGTAAAAATTACGGGCTCTTGTCTCAAGTTTGCTAATTAAAAGGAAAAAAAAGCCCTTTCTTCAAGTTAACTTTAAACCCCCAAACCCCACAACAAAACAGCTCCTTCCCCACATATGCTAGGAGTTAGTACAAGATGGCTCTTTCCCAAATTTGTTGAGAATAAAAGGTGGCACTTTTCCCTAGTTTACTACTAGTTAGCAAAACAAGATCTCTTCCCTCAGGTTCAATAGCAGTTAGTAAAAGGCAGCTCTTTCTCCAAGTTTGCCAAGAGTTAAAATGCTCTTTCCCAAAGTTTGCAAAAAGTTAACTAAAAAAGGGCTTCCCCCCCCCCCAGGCTCCCCAAGAGTTACCAAAAAAGACATCTCCTTCCCCAGGTTCACTGGGAGTTAGCAAAACAGGCATTTCCCCTGAGTTTGCTAAGAGTAAAAGTGGGTGTTTCTCCTAAACTTGCTGAGAATTAAAGAGGACTCTTTCCCAGAGTTTGCCAGGACTAAAAGAAGAACTTCTCCAGAGTTAGGAAGAAGACAGCTCTTTTACCAAGTTTAAGAGTTAGTAAGACGTCAGCTCTTTCCCGAGGTTTGCCCAGAACGAAAGGCAGCTCTTTCCTCTTTCCCTGAGCGTGCTAGGAGTTAGCAGCAGCGGTCTTTTCCAGTGTGGCCGGGGGGCCGTGTCTCACCTGGAAGATGAGCACCTTGAAGCGGTCCCGCCGGAGGAGCTGTGCGTGATGCTGCTCCAAGCGCCGCACCTGGTCGCACTGCCTCTCCAGCCGCTCCCGCACGGCGCGGGTATGCGCGCACACCTTCCGGGACTTCTCCAGCAGCTTCTCCACCGCTTCCCCTGTCGCCCCGTGGCTGCGGCACAGTTTCCCCAGGTCTCCCTGAATACCCCGCACCGCCCCTTCCAAACCCCGCTGCCTCTGCTCCATCTGCCGCTGCTGCCCTTCCACCGCTTCCAGCATCGACACCAGCTTCTCCAGCAAGGCCAGCACTGTCAGGGCATTCACCTGCCCCCCGACCGCCTCCGACGGCGGTAGCGGAGGCACCGCGCTGCCTCCCGCTGCTTCCCCCATCTTCGCGCCGGGATGGGACGGCCAAAACCGCTGCCACTCTTAAGGGCTGCGCCTTCCCCTCCCCTGGGGAGGTTTCGGGCAGAGCCCGGCCCCGAGCCCGGCCCGCCCCGGGCCGTCTTCGGGGTCGGGGCCGGGCTCCCGGTGCCTCCCCGCATCC
>JAOEHY010002646.1:0-19550 GCA_025447955.1 Psilopsiagon aurifrons | reverse complement strand
ATGCTGTCTTCTCCTTCTCGCAAGCATCAGTAGATGGCAGAAGATACCGCGGAATGCGATTGCTGGAGGAGGAGCTGGGATTGGTGGTGCCGATGGTCCGGGGAAGTTCATGAGAGTTTGAAGCCCGTCTCGTCGAATCGGAAGGAGTTCAATAATAGTAAAATTTTTTAAAATTAAGTAATTATTATATAAACCATAGCGATTATGATAATAAATAAACACTAACGGGCCAAACCATGCTAATATCTTAACATAATATTACCATAGTTGTAGTTATAAAATATTAATATAATTATAGGCATATATAATTTCAGTACTTAAAAGGAGCTTGTAAGAAAGATGTGGAAAGGGCATGTTGCAATACAATGAGGGGCGATGGGTTTAAACTGAAAGAGGGGAGATTCAGGTTGGATGTGAGAAAGAACTTTTTTACAATGACGGTGGTAAAATCCTGACGCAGGTTACCCAGAGAGGTGGTGGATGCACCATTCCTGGAGACGTTCAAGCCAGGCTGGATGTGATTCTGGGCAGCCTGGTCTGGTGGGAGATGTCCCTGCTCATTGCAGGGAGTTGGACTAGATGAGCTTTGAAGGTCCCTTCCCGCCCAAACTGTTCTGTGAGTCTATGATTGTAATAATAATTGACATACTCATATTTGCAGGTGGGGAAACAAATCTCCAGGCACTCCTTTCACCAAGTAAGCACCCCATGCAACACCAGACTGCTGGGGTTTTAATAATATTTTAATTCTCCCTTCTCCTTATTACTATTATTATTACTATTTTTATTTCAGATTAGGACTATTCTATTCTCATTATAATTCAAAAAACCAACAAACAACAAACCCAACAAACCAGTCAGGTGTTGCATGGGGTGGTTGCTTGATGGACAGAGTGCCAGGAGATTTCATTCACTGCCCATGGTGTGCAGTTCAGCTGGGCATTCTGATTGCCCAGACTGGATTCTCTAGTGTTTCATAGGATCGTAGACTGGTTTGGGTTGGAAGGGACCCTAAAGCTCATCCAGCTCCAGCCCGCTGCCATGGGCAAGGACACCTGCTAGGTCAAGTTGCTCCAAGCCCCATCCAACCTGGCCTTGAACACTGCCAGGGATGGGGCAGCCACAGCTTCACCAGTGAAAAATCATAAGGGTCAGAATGGCTGTTTTGAGGGAATAGGGATGAATGGGGTGTGGCAGACGAGGGACAGCGTTCTCAAGCTATTGCAAAGCTTGGCATGAAGAAATGCCAAGCTGCTCATTTTGAATAATACATAACTGTTCCCAGGTCTGATCCAGAGCTGTTATCATCAGGGAAAATATTACAGAGTTTCACAGACTTGGGTTGCTCATCTCTGTTCTGACATTCTCAAGCACGGCCAGTTTCTTTTTATCTTCTGTTCTTGACGTTTGCCTGGTAACAGGAATTCTTGCTGAAACACAGATGTTTCTAATACGTGGGTATATAGAATTCTAACACTTGGGTAGCTGAAATATATTATTTCCTAATGCTTCTGTTTATATAATTCCTCCATGGTTTTCCTGCAGTCCTGTAGATTAAAAACATTTATTTAGAGTCCAAATAGATCCTCACCCTTTTTATTTTTTTTTTTTTTTTTTACAAAATCATTTAATCATTTTACCATGAAAAGTAATAAAAACTAATGATTGAAAACCAATGCAGATGTATTGGCTATGCCAAGCTCTACATGTTTGAGCCCCTGAATGTTCCACAACATTACCGGTTTTGGTCCTTGGTATTTTTTCAGGCTGCAATTTCTATTCCTCAAGTTGTGGGAGCTTGTAAAATGCATTTGGTGAGTGCGTTCACTTAGGAAAAGAACAAAAATCACTGAGTCTGCCAGAGTTGTCAACAAGGAAAGTATGCCAAGACTGTGAAATATGCAGGCTCAGAAAGGAGTGGATGTATTTTAAAGGAGCAAACTAAACAAACCCCTTCTGTTTCCACGGGCTCTCCCCAGCAGCACTACCTGATACGCCCTTCCTATGACATTCCTGTTTCCAGAGGGTTGCCGGTGTCCGCCCCTCTTGGTAGCTTGCTTTCTTGTTCTCTCCCTTGTTTATTTGGCTGGGATCTTGGAACCTGGCAAGGAGTTTAAACCGGTCACAGTATATAGCAGAAGCAGCTCATGCTGCTGAGTGTGTATGTGAGGTACTGGCCTTGGCCATGGTGGTACAGGGGAGAGATCAATTTATTCCACATTAATTTTTCTTCAGGTTTGAGGAGCTGTGGCAAAACCCTGGCCTGGCCATTGTCCCTGCTGCTGGAGAAGGTGGTTCTCCATCCCATCTCTGGTTTACACTTCGGAGCCTTGTCTCCCTGAGCCTTTCTGCATCAATCTGTATACATGGCACATATACATAATGCAGGAGACAGGTAAGCTGTCTTTTTAAACTAAGTAAACACTCTTCTGACTCCTGTTATAAGCCTTCTGCAAAGGTTCTGCAAGTCTTGGAGTGTTTAAAACTCCCACCCCTGTGCATCCTAGGGAAAAGCTGGACATGGCAGCCAGCACAAAATCCAAAGTATGGTTTCCCTGTTAGTCCCCTGACCCAGCAAAGCAAAGCCAGGAACAGCAGGGCTGATGTGGCTGCAAGGCCCATCAGCAGCCACTGCAGAGGTTTCCTTGGGGTCCCAAAGGCTCAGCAGGTGCATGTTGTCCCTGTGCTCCCTCTGTGACTTGGGTTATGGCCTGGACACAATGCCATGGGGAAAGGAGCACAGATGAGACCAGGCATAAGATGCCCCCAAACTGGTATCTCTACCAGCTCGCTGCTAAATTCCAGCTGTGGATTTTGACACCAGCTGTCAGCTCCGATTACCTGTCCTGTTTGTAACAATAATGTCATGCTGGTGGAGCCGCCAGTGCTTGGAGAAATCCGAGACCTTTTATGCAGGTTTGGCTGTTATTTACTTCTATTGATTAGTTCAGCAAGGAGTATTTTTGCCAAGTTCAGTGCTGGTTTTACCAGTGACAAACTTTCCAAAGGAAAACATTACTTTTGTTTAGAAAGAAGCAGCATTAAAGAGTTTAAATTTTTCAGGGACATCCGATGTATGTCAAGAGTTCTTTTCATGTAAAATCAATGTGTGTGAATAATGTGGACAGAAATTCACTCATTAGTCACATGGTGCTCAGGATATGAAATGTTTGATGCTGCAGCATTACTCATAATTTATTAGCCATGGAGTAATAGGTAAAACAATATGACAGGAAAGGAAGGAGAGGGAAATTAATAGGGGAAGTAAGAATGGCAGGGACCATACAGGTCATCTTCAGCTCATTGGATTTCATGTCCAAGCTCCCACTGACTTTAAAGATGTGGTGTGAGGCCATCTAACTGTGCAAATGCAGCTAGGTAAAGAGCTGGTTAATGAGAAGAGCACAGGAAGAATGCCCAGCAAGGGAAGGCGGGTGCCTTGGGGGGCTGATGTCTGCTCCAAGGGGACAGAGGAGAAGAAATAATTGGCATGGGATGGGAAGAAGTGATGCTGCCACTACTGGCCCTGGGATCGGGTGTCTGCACCCAGCAAGTGAAGGCTCAAGACGTGAAACGTGATTGCCTCTTGCTGGAGGATTACTCTGAGGGCTTGTTCTGGGTCATAGCAACCTTTCCATCCTGCTGGTCTGCTCCTTTTGCCGCAGTGATGTTTGTCATACCATCAGAACCTCTGCCTTGCAGCTGGGGTGGTTTGAAACTAGCCCAAAGCTTCTGGAGAGGCAGAGGCTGGCCTGGCTGATTTGTTAAATACGTGGGGTGAGTTTTGTGTTGTTGGGCAGTGAGGCTAGAAATGCTGATGGGATTTGTCCCACCAGAAGGCATTCCTCTCCCTTGGCCATAGACTGCTCCTTCCACTGACACAGCACAGAGAAATTAGTCCATCAATCCTTACTGGTGCCTTTTGATGTTTTATTAAAACAAAACTTTATGTCTGTTATGAGCCACTCTCACTGGCAGCACACAATTTGTGGTGTGCTGTAAAAGCGTAAGAGAAGAAAGATAATGGATTAGAGAAACAGTGACTGATTTACTGCATTGTCTTTGGCACTGAGCAACCAGTTTGGACAACTACTACTAAGCCCAACCCTGCCTGATAGATGAGATTAAGTGCAATGGATTATGGAAAGTCTCTCCTTTAGCAGTAGTTACTAGTACATTTTGAGAAGGTATCAGCATCTCAGATGTGATGTGGTATTTTGTGTATAGGAGAAAGCACTGGGCTGAGGAGGAGAAATCTTTTACTGCTTCACAGCTCCCGGGGTGAGGGAGACAACCCGGGAGGCTGCACACAGCATGGTGAGTACACAGAATATTTAGCATGAGGTAAGCAACTGGAAACCCACCACCTGTATACAAGGTGGGTTGAAAACTGTGCAGTGTGAGGGCTCTGGGGAGAAGGGAAAGTTGGTGGACAGGGAGCTGAAGAGGGAGAATGCAGCAGCAGCATCCTCAGTGCACTGGCAGCATAACTCTTTGGGAAGAGGCTGTGGGTGGAGGATGGTGCAGACAGAGACCACCCTCTCCTGCTGCACTGTCCCTGATGGGAGCAGGGCATCGTACCCATCTGCGAAGGCTTTGCTTGTCCCAGTGGCCATCAAGCCTGCTCCCTGAAGAAGGGAAGTACTCAGGTTCTGCCTACTCGCTGGCAACTTGCTGCGAACATGATTAACTGGCATTAGAGAGCTAATATGTGAGAGTGGGAAATTCGGAGAGTAATTTTAATATTTGGGGGAAGAGCGAGATGAGACAGTCTGACGGGAAATGTATCATCGTAGAAGAACATGAAACTGCAGTTCTGCTCTCTTGTGCAAACGGTATCCAGCAGAACTTAATATGCAATGAAGAAATCTACTTCCACTTTATCGTCCAGACTAAATCATGTTATGCACAGGAGACTTCCTTTTCGCTGTGTGCCAAGGAGTAATAATTCTGCACAGACTTGTAGACAAGGAAAAAAAATAAGCCACATAAAAATACCATATGTGCAAGGCATTCTCTGTGTATTTCCTCAGACATTTGAGGAGCATAATAATTATAAACTGCTTTTTTTTTTTTTTTTTTTTTTTCTATTTGAAAAGCAAATTAAGTTTTGTGAAAGGGTGAGGAATAGTTTCCGTAGCTTCAGATAAAGGAGGATATTTCAGCTGCTCAGTTGGACTTTTTAGCAGCTCGGACAAAAGCGAGGTCAGGACACCAGCAGATGCAAATTGAACAGCATATGGCCAGTCAGACCAGAGTTGCCAATGTATTGTATTCATCTAGTGAATATGTGGGGCACAGAGCAGGATGAGCAAGTCCATTAATGTCAGGATATAAAAAGATACGGAGGTGATATTAAAGGAACATGAAAAATGGCAGGATCTGCAGGATGGGCCGTGATTACCTACTGGGAACTAGTTCTGCTTTTGGAGCAGAGGAACAGCCTCATCCTCGAGACCTGCTCCTGCAGCCAAGCCTTTGTAGCAGGTGTGAGGATCTGCAAGGTCACAGGGACCAGGGAACCAGAGCTCAAGGGAAGGTTTTTTTCTGGTTGTTTTTGATGAAACAAGAGTGGAAGATGGGCTTTTAGAAAGTGTGGTTAAAATGTTCACCAACGCTTTAAATTTCCTCCAAAGGTGACAGCTTCGTTGGAATAAAATGCTGGAGTTTTCCCCCAATTTCAAATCAGAAACTATGTATAGAAATGGAGCTACTTTTACCTTTAATGTTTCTATATTTCTGGAGAAAGGGGGAAGTAGTTTTCAGTGAAAGACAGAGATCACCTGTCTGCTTTCTCTTTCCTCCTCCACTAAAAGACAGTAAAAACTAGAAAGCTTTTAATAGTTTGCAGCTGAATACACATGGATGCTTCTTCTTCCAGGATACTTTGTATTACAATGTGTGCTCAATGATTTATTGTCTTTTGAAATCTCTCAAGGAACATCTAAGAGAGCAATCTTCTTGGAAAGAATGAGGATAGTCTGCTCCTGTGAAGGCTGACAGAGTGTTCTCATGTTGCCCTATGAAGATTGCTCAAGCTGGTGCCTCTTCCTAATGGAGGTGAGATTTTCCAGCAGTAAATCAGGGATTATGATCACTAAAAAGAAGCCTGCCTCTATCTGGCATGTTCCCTGTGATTGTTATTACTAGTAAAAAGCTGAAAGAAGAGCTTTGTAATGAGGTTGTTTGGAAGAAGAAGATAATGAAATCATATTTAATGGAAGCAAGTAGAGCATTAATTACGTGAAATGCAGGTGAATTGAGAAGATCTGTTTTCTGCAGATAATTGGGGAGACTCGAGTCACTTTCAGTCTGCAGGCACACTGTCATTTGTGTCCCCTGAATCTTTTATTTGGGATGAGCTATAATGGACCTGGAATCTAGAGAGTGTCTTTCCCTGATTGCTGAGGCATCTGTCATGTTGTGCCATGCGACTTCATGTTGTTCAAATGACATTGCAGGAGGTAATAGTGCAATGCAAAGCCAAGTGTGATAAATATGACATGGCATGTCCAAAACAATACTTGCTTTTAGTAGATCAGTTATCCTTTAAAAGCTAGTATTTAGGTTTGTCCTTAGATAATTCAATAGCTCCTGTCTCTGGTAGGAATGATGTCAACCTGAGTTACTGTTTCTGATGAACAGTGATGATGGGACAAGATGGCATGAAAAGGATGAAAGAACAGCAGGTGCCAGGTGTGCATCCCAGAGCTCTTCTCTGAGTACTTGGTCAAGGCAAAGTTTGTGGGGCTGAGCATGATAATGAAGTGAGAAATAGTCCAACAGGACCTGTCACGGGCCAGCTGGCCTCAGTGATAGCATTTGCCCACTGCAGCACTCTTGATTTTTCTCTATCCTTTTTATCCTCATGTCCTCTCTACCGTTCCTGTATTAAGGCAGTGGAAGAAGAAGGAAAGAAAAGCAAAGCACCAAACATCTGGTAAGTTGTGTGAATTGGGTAAATGGAGATCTGGTGAAATCAAATGATTAAAAACCAAGCTGGGACTGAAAAATGGACCAGCCTGTTTGTTATGAAAGCTGCATCTGGTGTGACCAGGTAGAGCTCTAGGGAGAAGCCAGCCCCTCAGCCCCCCATGGGAGAGCTGGAGTTGGAGAGTCTCCAAAAAATGGGATGGGGGTGCTTCCCAGGCCTCCAGATTTACTTCATTTTCACATAGGAATAGGCTGAAATCTAGTTATTCTTGCATGTGAAAACTAGAAATTTAGGCTTGAAGGATTTGGGTATTTGACTGTATCCTCTCTCGGTATCTCTCTTTCCTGCGCTTTCTCTTTGCTGCCATATATATGGCATATGCATGCTGCTAGCTGTCTGTTCTGGACAGTAATTATTTTCAGTGATTGAAAACACTTATTAGTTATAAAAAAACTTGCATATTTTTCAGAGCCCCTATTGAGTTTAGGAGAAAAAAAGAAGGTTAAATCAGGTACTGAGTACCCGTGGTGCGTGGTATTAATACCTTATTTATTACTGCACGGCTATTAAGTGTTTTCATTCAGAAGTATTGAATAGGCAGAAAGTCATCTACACAGGACACGGCTAAAATGTCAGGCTGCAAATTAGTTTGTTTACGCAGCAAGAACTGCAGATTTCATCCCCGCTTCCTGGCATGCTGTCATGCTCTAGGTTACAGGCAGTGAACCCATGTTCACATCAAAGCCATGAGCAGGGTGAACTTAGTCTTTAACCCAAGCACAGTTCACCAGGAGTTATTTACATGTATTGGCTGCAGAACTGAACTCATGATGCTGTTCAGTGTTTCAGATGACCTCTTACTTGTGCCCTGCAGCAGCCTGTAACTCACCCTGGTGCCGTGTACCATCTCTGGCTGTCATCTCAGAGGGTTTCCCATTGCCTGCTCTTGTTGCGCTGAGGGGCTGCTGCAGTGGTGAAGTGAGTGTATGTATTTCCCTGCAAATATCTTAGCCTTATTTTAGGTCGTGGATCTTAAATTACTAAGGCCTGACTCAGTTCACAGGCTCCAGGCTATGTTGCCAGACTTTCTGGAGATCATTCAGAGAGTAACCACAATTCGGGGTTGCAGCCACGTAAAGGTTACTCCTGCTGTGAGAAAGGATGGTGAAGCCGTTGCACTGGGTGCACTCTGTCATTAATGATCCTTTGCTGAAATCCATTGTGCTCTGCCATGTCAGATGTGTTTGAACAAGACTGTGGAAGGATTTTCTGTTCTCTTGGTGGCCTCAGCAGTGATGTAGCAGGGAAGCTGGCGGGCCAGCCTTCTTCAAGGCTGGCCTCTTGCTGTGCATCAGATCTGGATGTGTTCCCAAGCAGATCAGCCCTGAAATCTCTGTTCTTGCCGCCAACACAAAGATCAATTAGACCCTGTTGTATGGGGCACTTTAAGGACGAGACCAGTGCACTACAGACTGATCTGAACCTGCAGAGCCATTTCATGTCTGTCACCAAGGAACTATCAAAGAGTAACGACTTTGTCGTTAGTATGCAACTGAGGTGGATGTGAAGTGATGATCCAGATGTGTAAGACTCCACCCCATAATCGGTCCTCCAAATGAACCAACTGCTGTGTCATAACTTTTCAACTGGCTCTCACCCCGATTGCATACCCACACAGTGCTGCTTGCATAAATACACAAAAATCTCTCATACAAGTTAGTGGGAACTGTACCTATCCTGTCTGCACAACACCAGCTGTAGGTAGGTGTCCAGGTCCCACAGCTTCCCCTGTGAATGGAGTCTGTATCTTGTCTTTGTCCCTTAGAACAGGAGGATGTTGGGGAGCTTGGGGATTTAGGGCACAGGAGAATATGTGGGCATCTCATTTGAATTAGAGTTTTCGTCACCACGGGGTTTTTTTGGCAGTTCAGACCTGTTGTTAAAAGGACATCATCTCTCAGAAAAAAACAACCCTCAAACCCAAAGCATTCTCCACTCTGAATCTTCTGACAACATTGCAGGTTGCTGAAAGAAGGGCTGGGAAAATTCATCTTCATCTGGAGAGGGCTTTTTCGCTGAGCTTGCTTTCTCCGCAGGATCTTGCTTTCCTGCTTCTTTGTTGCTTGCTAGGAGCAGTTGCCTCAAATCCAATACTGAATGGGAGCAAGGAAGACCATGGAAGGGAAAAGCTGTGATTGAAGAAATGGAGCATCAAGACTTTGTGGGCTTTTTTTTTTTTTTTTTCTCCAGATAATCTCCCTTTTATAAAACCTATAGGGCCAAAACCCCCAAGCCCCCATTAAAATTCAATTGGTTTTGTGCTTCAGTAAAGTGCATCCTAAAAAGTAGTACATTTTAAAGAACAATAAAAAAAGCCTGATTCCTTACTGCTAAACTTATTTGCTCAGAGTTCACTAATAACTCTGTTTCTTAGCACTAGGCATCATTGTAACTATTCTGCAGTTTATTGCTTTACAGTGCTATGTTAGGTTTGTTTCTGAATGATCTCTGGGCGCCTGAGGATACCCCAATGAGTTAAGGCGAGCAAGGTACTGTAGAATTATTCTCAAATCTATTCAGTTTTTTACCCGCATGCACAGAAAGCAAAATAGCTGTATGGTTTAAATCAGCTACATGTGACTCCGAGAACTAATATGAACAGAAATACTGGCTTCTTTGGCTGACTTGTGCCAAAAAATACCATTCAAGGGACTCGGGAAAATATCTTTGGCTCTTGAACAGCACTCAGCAGAATGGGAAGTGTAAGGGAGAAAAATCAAGCTAAATTCTGCCTTAAAACATAGCACTTTTCCCATCCTCTTTGTCTTTTTTTTAAATGCTGAAAAGCATTTCCCTCCTGTTTATCATCACATCGATCCATAGTTTTGTGTAGTGCAGCAGCATGTAAATTCAAGGTAGCACAATCTAAAGAAGCAGCATGCTTTAAAGCTGTTTATTTTCCCAGATTCAACAGTATTGGCCCAGGCAGCAGGTCTGCACCTTCTGTGGCTGCAGTGAAGAAGACCAGGCAGACAGAGCAGAGTGTCACTGTCCACCTGAAATCCTCTCTATGTCATTTGCCACATCTACATTTGTGAGGATCCTGCATTCAGGAGAGCTCTCCATCTTCAGCTGTTAGAGTGTGGGAGTTAGTAGAAATGAAGTGGTTTCAAAAGAAAAAAGGGAAAACCAAAAAGCTTCTGGCCAAGTTGCACTTGAAGGATGTGCCACAGGGATGATGCAGGAGGTTTGTGGTGAGTTGTTGGGTGATGTGAGAAGCTAATATTCAAACTGAAAAGAAAATAATCAAGTTTTCTCCACTGAATGCCTTCAGCAAATACTTTCACATCTCCAGTTGCTAAATGTGGTAATGTCTAAAGAATAAAGGGGTGAATGTAGGAGCACATGAAATACCAGGTTGTAGGATATTAAAGAAGTCTTTTGATTTCTAGCTTCCCGAATAATTTTCTTCTTGCAAAAATTTGATTGCCTTTTGAATAGCCCCGTTTAGAATGCATTTAATGATCATTGTCTTGTGGGCTTACATCCTATAATGAAATCTTTCCTATTTGGAGCATGGTCCTTCCGGAGCTGGAGGGCTCAATGTGGCTGTCCAGTATCACAGCTCCATCTCACCCTCATCTCGTGACACCAGGCACTTCCCTTCCTCCTCTTCTGCTGTTAAAGGATAGCCAAACTGTTTCAAGTGTTGAAATCCCTGTCTTCCTGAAATTGCTCTCAAACGGCTGATTTCCTTTGCCTTACAACTTATAATTACTTAGAAAAAGGTTAATTCTGTCTCTTCTTTGTGTTCTCTCCAATATTATCCAGACCATGGCTGTCCTTCGCTATCTCCCTCTTTCCTCTGCCTTTTCTATAAAAATGGCTCTTCAGGATTAGTTATTTTCTGATCTGGACATTTTTGCCTGATGCCTTACATGTTTCTATTTAAAAGCATATTACCGGTGTCACTTCCTGTGAAATCCATGTAATTATTTTTAGGTTTGAAAGGTTTTTGCTTTTAAAGGACAAACTACACCTTTTGGAAGCCTTTCCAGGTGCATTAAAACTCATGTGAATTTCCAAACGCAGTGGGAGGAGAGGTTTCACCATCAATGGTGAAGAGCATCTGGAAGAGCTAGCTGGTGGCCCTTGACACTTTCTTTGTGGAGGATAATGGTCATCTGCAGAGGATTCTCAGAGCCTAATTTTAAGAGCATTTTAAAGAAATCTCTGCTTTGGTTACAAAGAGAGATAAGGATGAGAGATGGATCGTGTCTAGAGGATGGGTGTCTAAAACCTACTGTGTGTATTGTGTGTGCCCTTCCAGGAAAATGCAAGGTAATGAAACCAAGTTTTAGAAAATATCAAAGCCTTTTTCAAAGTATTTATTTGTGGGTCCATCATTTTGTTTCTCATCAAAGTATTAATCAAATTCAGAGTGGCTTCACCAGCTGGTTTTAGTTGTTATCAAAGGTTATCCAGTGTCACCTGGTTATGTCCAGCAAACTCAGGGGGCCATGATGTGTCCTTCTTTTACAGATCCTTGCCCTACACTAGTTCAGTTTGTGCCAGGAGCAGCAGGGAGCAGTGTGGTGAGGTCAGTAAATGACACACAGTTAGGGGCAAGCCACCAAATCCTGGCTGCTGGCTGGTGAATTGTTGCAGCTTGCTCTCAGGGAAGATCTGGCATGGGCTATTTGCTCTTTGTGACTGCTGCTCAGTTGGTGCCTTTCTGCCCTCCCCTTCAGGGAATGACTACAAAAAGTCTCAAAGGGGCAGGGATAATGTGTGTTTGAGACTCTTCTGATGGGATCAGAGATTTAGTACAGTATGTCTTAGTTTGGTGAAAGATAGTGTTGTGTAACATTGTTGGTATTGCTGCTGCTCTATAAAGATTAACATTATCTGTCATCAGAGAATGTCAACATGCACCAGGAAAAAAAAAAATCATCTAGAAACACTACATAAGTATATGGAGAAGCCAAAGGTACAAGGATGTGGGAGACCAAGCCAGTGAGAGGACCACATCTATCATGTGGGAGGGGCTTTGTACATGATGGATAGGCAATACTCTTTTCACTGATGTAGCTGAATCTTGGTGGAGCTCTGGCAGTGTAACATAGGGCACCTATGCAATAGGCAATATACAAATACATCCTGCATCCATTGAACTGACCTTTAATATTCTCACAGTCTGCTGTGCACAGCAAGCAAAGCTCCACTAACTTTCTACTCCCTGGAGTTCTCACAAGAGTGAGATAAGGGCATGGTCAAGAGGTTCCTTCACCATCTTTTTATCTTTGAGGCAAGGGTTAGAAGTACTTCAGCTGTGCTGCTGAACTCCTGGTTCTGAGACAGCTTAGTATTTCTTAGTATTCTGTTTTGTGCTTACTATATTTGAGTACTAATTATGGCAACATTAATATAGACAGATTTTAATACTGGACAAGCATGCACCAGCATTTGTGAAGACACACTGCCAAGTGATTTTACAGTTGTCCTTGACAGAGGACAGGATAGAAGTGCACAGGGAGAAGAACTGGGAGGATTGGGAAGGGATTTAGGGAAAATCTTGAGTCTGAAATTTGAGCAAATTAGACAGGGAGAAGCAAGAGAACTGTCAGCAAGAGCAGCAGGAGCAAAAGGAGATGCTCCTACTCTAGTGAATGCTTGGTTACAGGTGAGCAGAAGTCAGGAGGACATGGGGAAAAGAGAGGGGGAAGACAGGGTCCTTGCTCTTGCTCTTCTCAAAGCAGCAATGGATTGTTCATCGCAGGATCTATCCACTCCGAAGTCCTCAGGCTGCCTTTCCACGGTGTTGACCCTGAAGCACAGATGGAAGAGGGTCTGTGAGTGACTGCTGGAAGCCAGCAGCAGTAAGTGTTTGTCAGGGGAGAAGATTCGTATCCTCTGCTATTTGCTGAGGTCAGAGGCGAGGAAGTGGAGAGGGCTATCTGGATCTTTGCCATGCCCCGGTATGGGGGGTCCTGTGTGCTTCATGTAGCCTCTGGCATAGCAGCTGTGGCTGCCTCAGCAGGTTATGTGTGTCCAGATGAAGTGATTCAGTTCCCTGGGGGACAAATGACAATGGTCATTTGTAGCCAGGCTTTTAAGTGCCATTTGGTAGAGCAAATGCGTTTAGAAAAGAATTGTGTTGGAGCATCAGAGCTGTATACGTTGTATTCTTGTCCTTTGAGGACTGCCTTTCTCACAGCTTTGAGGAGAGCAGAGCCAACTCAGCCTGTCCTGCAGATATGACCCCAGCCCCATGTACCCCTCTGAGCAGCACATCCTAAACGTCACTCACCCTCTTTTGAAATGACTTGGGCATGAAGTTGGTTTTTGACCTTCAGGCTTCTACCTCCAGCACAACAAGACTTGTCAGCTTCTTTGAATCATAGAATAGTCAGGGTTGGAAAGGACCTTAAGATCATATAGTTCCAACCCTCTGCCATGGGCGGGATGCCCCCTGGACATGGGCTGTGGATAACTCCAAACTGAAAGGTTGCCACTTGTCTTTTGAGGTTGTGCCAGACTGTTCTTTAGCTTAGGACTGGGAGCCTGCAAGGACAGCTCAGGAAACTCAAGTGGCTGCTGGTGTTTGCAGAGACCATGGGTCTCTTGTGGTGATGAAAGACTTTGTAAGACTTGTCCTATGCAAGCCTGAAAGACAAGGGGACAAAACTAACCTCCAAAGGTTATTTTCAACCAACTTCATGCTACCTTGGTTTTAATGCTGTCTGCAGCCTCAGGGGGAACCAGGAGCAGAGGGGATGTGAAATTAGGGGGAAAGAGGTGATTTGAGACCTACAGCCTTTGGTGGTGGAGGGGACAGCGGTCAGTGTCGGTGAGTTATGAAGCAGAACTGCAGATAAGCATTGAGCATGTTCACCCTTCTGACCATGCCGTTCTTCTGCATGGGTTTCTTCCGCCGCAGCTTTTGCGATGACTGCTATTGTTCTAATACAGGTGGGGTCTCTGTCATTGTGACAGTCCCTCATGGGCTCAGCTCCCTTAAACTGCTGGGGCAGGCTGGCCCCCCGCCGGCCCAGTGAGCTCCATCTGCCTAATTGGGGCTCCTGGCAGGGCTCTGCTGCACAGAGCAGCTGGTGCAACCGGGGCACCCTCGGCAGCAATTGCTGCTCTTAATGAGTTCGTTGCTGTTTCATTAATGAGTGAGTGGCTAGGATTTCATTTCCCCCCTGTGCTGGTCTTGCAGACCCCTTCTTGAGAAAGCAGGCCAAATTCAGACAAAAGCGATGCTGCAGTTTTCTAGATAGAAGTACTTCTTTTCTTGTTTCCTTTCAACCAGAGCAGTCTCTGAAGGCATCAAAATCAATACTTTTTTTTTTTTTTTTTTTTTGCATATACAGTGCTACTGCATTTGAAACTTTGCCCTTATTAACTAACATAGGCATATCCCTAAGAGATGTTGCTATTCCTGGCTGAGCAGCATCACATATTTCCAGGGAGAATTAGGTTTTTGAAGAGGCTTTTTGTAGCCAAAACCTAACACACGCACAAACCCCACAACCTGAACCACGTGTGTCTCTTTGAATGCATTTTCCACAGGCTTCCACAAGGTCTTTTGTGAAGGGAGCAGCAGCCAGAGACCAGCTTCATGCACCACAAATGTCAGTAAATGAACAAACAGCAGCAAAATATTTCTGCCTTTGGAAAGTGGGGTTGCTTTCCTCCCCAGCTGTGGAGAAGCACACACTGGCACAGTCAAGATAAGGGTGAGCAAACTGCTGAGCTGGTCTGCAGAACAAGGACTCGACCTGCAGTCCGAGGGAGCCTGGGGTCTGACAGGCTGGAGGATTAACCTGCTTATCTGCTTTTCTGGCTTTCAGTTAGGATTTAGTTAAGAACTTCCTGCATCTGCATCAGCAAGAAGAAATGGCTGTTCCTGAGATTCAGAAAGGTCAGCAATAGGCCAAAGATATTAAAGCACACAGTTTGAGACTTTTAAGGTGTTGGAAATTCATAGGCTGGAGTCAAAGCCTGAAAGTAGGTCCTTGGCATCAGAAAAGTAAGTATGGGAAAAACTCATAGCTAGGACTGCCTCACTGTTTATAAGTGCCTTTGTAAGCAGCAGGAGATGTGCGCAATCCGTTTTGTGCTGGCTGTTCATCTCTCCACACCAAACCCACTTCATGTGCTGCTCCCTTTGAGACCATCAGCAAAGCCTCCACTGATCGAGTGCTGCTGGATCTCAGTGGGTGTGCGGCATTGGGCAGACCATGCAACGCTTGGGATCATGACATTTTGAACCCCTTCTGTGCTTTGCCCACCAGCAGTCATCTGGTAGGTGCTTGCTTTGGAGTGTTACTGCTCTGGAGGCAGAAAGAGCCCCTCAGGTTAATGGCCTGCCTAAAAGCTAAAAAGGAAAAAAGAGGAAGAAATCACTTAAAACATCACATTAAAATGCCATTCAACATCGGACAGGATCCATTTAAACTTTTATAAAGCTTTTTATATTTGTTTCTCCTGTTTTACATTTAGTTCCAGATTCAGGCATATCTCTCCTAGAATTTTCCTTTGTAATAAACATTTTCAGCTTGGTTGGCTATGCACTAGCTGGGACTTTCCTGTGCAGAAGGAGATTTGGGGCTCTTCCCTAGAATAGAGCTTCTCTTTCCGAAACCACCGACTGCAGGGATCCAGCCTTGCTGGGAGCCACAGGCTCTTCCTGGGAGGTGTTCCTGCACATCTTTCATGAGAAATTCATGTTTTTGTGAGGGATTCAGAGAAGTGCATCTGGGCTTCTTCCTCTGTTTCACTGCCTGCAGCTTCTTCACCAAAAGCCTGTGTGTCTGTGTGCATGTGCAGAGGGAAGCTGCAGCATCATAGAATCGACCAGGTTGGAAAAGACCTTCAAGATCCTCAGGTCCAACTGTACCACCAAGGCTGCCAAGTCCACCACTAAACCATGTCACTGGGGCCCTTTCTTTTCTACATGGTTTGTGAACACTTCCACCATGGCCCTGGACAGCCTGTTCCAATGCCTGAACACCCTTTCGGGGAAGACATTGTTCCATCCTTTAGCAGATGAGCACAGACCAAGGACTCCCTCCTGCAAAGTTGTTTCTCCCTGTGGCAACCATCCTTGGTCAAGTGAAAAGGAAGGAAAGGCTTGGTCATGACTGCATTTCCATCTCCCCATCCCACTGTGCTGGTTCTGGTCCTGAACCTGCCAATCCATGTGTGTCCCTGCTGCAGCTGCCTGGCTGCAATCCCTGCTGCTTTCGCTTTCACCACCTCTTCATGTGCATTCTCGATTTTCATGGCCTTTCCATTTAAAAGAACAAAAAAAAAAGCAATTAAAATCTGCTGTGAGTAAAGGAAAAGCTTCTAAGGTTCAGCAGGAGCTGAGCAGTTGTCTCCCTCCTCCTCTGGACTGTGGGTGAAAAACCACTGCTTTCACCTTTTTAAGCTTCTTCTTTAGGAAAAGGCTTTAGCACATAGGTATCAGAAGAGTGTCAACACAAGCTCTGCTGTCTGCAGTGGAAGGTGGGAGCAGTGAGTTGTGTCCTGCATTCTGCCTTCACCTCTGGCAGGGTCTGGGGGAGTGAGAGGTGATCCTCAGCTTCTTCTAAATGAAATCTCCTCCATATGTCACACTGTGCATCGATCAATGGGTGATGCCAACTGTTATGCTGTTACTTCAAAACTAATTTTGTTCAAGACCTCACAATTGGACTAGAGTCGAGTGTCTGATAGGAAAATGCCAGAAGTTTACCTGGTTAGTCACAAGTGATCTAAGGGAGTGTGTTGTGCCATGAATTACTGTTTCCTTGCCTTGCCTTTCCCTCCTTCTTGTGTGTGCATGAAAGATGAAAACCCACCTGGTGCCCACCTGTAGTTCCCAACTATGAGGTTTGACACTGTGTTCTTCAGTCCTTCACCTTGTCTCTAGTCTTTTGCTCTACCCCTTAAATGGATTTACTTCTGAAAGTAAAATGCTTGCAATGAAACCTCTGCCTGTGGGTCAGAACACTGAATATGGGACAGGCATTCAGGATCAATGAGGGTTTAACACTGCTGTCATGGTTTAAGCCCAGTGGCAGCCCAGAACCACACAGCCACTCGCTCACTCACCCTCTTTTTCCCTCCTGGCTCCTGGAATGATGGAGGGGAGAATCGAAAGAATGTTACTCCCATGGGTTGAGATAAGAACAGCCCAGTAACTGAGGTATAGCACAAACCACTGCTGCTACCACCAATAATAACAATAATGACAAGGGAAATACAAGAGAAGAGAATAGAACTGTTCACCACCGGCCAACCGATACCCAGCCTGACTGAGCAGTGATCTAACCCTTCTGGGTAACTGCCCCCAGTTTGTATAGTGTTTATAGACAGTTTATGTATGATGTGCTGTGGTATGGAATATCTCTTTGGTCAGTTTGGGTCGGCTGTCCTGTCTCTGCTTCCTCCCCGCTTCCCCTGCTCCCTGGCAGAGCATGAGACTCAGAAAGTCCTTGGTCAGAGTAAACATTACTGAGCAGCAGCTAAAAACATCGGTGTTATCAGTGCTGTTCTCATGCTGAAAGTCAAAACCACAGCACTGCACCAGCTACCAAGAAGGAGAAAAATGGCTGCTACTGCTGAACCCAGGATACACTGACACTGCTGCTCCTTGCACAGCTCCTCTTTCTGCTGCATTGCCTTGCTGCAGTACCCACACCTGAGGCTTTCCTGACCTTTCTCCTGCTGCTTGGCATCAGCACACCTGAGCCTTGCAAACTGGGCCTGACTTTAGGAATGCAAATAATGTCCCCTGTGCATCCACACCATGTCTCTAAAACCCTTTTTATCTTGCTCCTTGCTGCCCTGGAGGATAATTGCTTCAAAGAGCAGCCCCGTTGCCTGGTATTTCAGTTTATCGCATTACCATTGTGTTTGCCAAGCCAGACAGCTTTGCCAAAAACGGAATCAAGGTTGCTGGCAGTGCTGGCTGGCTCACACGTTCACCCTCTCTGCTGGATGAGATGCTAATTTTTCCTTGATTGCAAACCCTTTTGTGAATTGACTGCGCCTACAGATATGGCATAATGGCTTTAAAACCTGGGCCTGGGCTCACGGGCTCCTCTCCACAGACCGTCAGAGGCAGGGCTAACGGATGCTGTTAGACTATTTACTTGCCACTATTTTGGCCAAGGGGAGCAGCTGGCTGGTACCCATGGCTGGCAAGGGGCAGGCAGGAGGGTCACATCAGATAGCTGCTTGGCAGGCAGTGCACCGAGAGGAGGAGGAGCTGGAGGAGGCACAGCAATGCGGATGGACAGATGAATGGAAGGGCAGGCACAGGAATGTATGCACCATTGCAAAGGTTGTGTGTTGCAGTGGTAGCTAGTCACATGAATAGTGATGGGAGCTGACAGCTTCTGGGTGTAGGAGCTTCCCAGGCTTCAGGAAGACTAAAACAGCCTCAGGATTCCCTTAGGGTGTCTTACTACAATGTTATTTCCCTCTTCTAATCTTGAGTTGATTGCAACAAAGTATGTGTAAATATTTTAAGTCTTCAGTGCAAAATGCTGAGCTGGCAGTAGCATAGCCACAGCCTGAACAAGCATTCATGCTCACATTGACTTGCACTGCTATACTGGTCAGGATGGGGCATCAAGCTTTGGATTGCTGCTTAAAATTAATTTAATGGCCAAGGATTATTTTATTGTTGTTAAAATGCCTAAAATCAGACACCCCTCAAAATAACCCCATGGAAAAGTAGCAAATGCTGGATCTGTTGACCCAGATCTGAGCAGCACTTGTGAAGATGGATGATATGGGGTGGATAGCCACTTCCCTGGGTTTTACGTTGCTGTTTAGGATAAATTTGCTGTAAGTGATGCTATGACTGTTGCTAAGCAACAGGTGATGTTTGCTATGGCAAATATTCACCTCTTAAAAGTACATTTCAAAGGAGTAATCTTTTGTGTGCATGAAATTAATTTGCAGATGTATGGATTTAGATTAGTTAATGTCAATAAACTTTGGAAATGCTTCAGTGTGGTGTTCAAATGGAATACAATGTGGCATGAAGATACTGCGTAGCAAAAACATTGAGCCCTCCCCTTTAATTAATTGGAACTTAAAGCAGGGATGTCTTAGCCACGAAAATAAATTAACAGTGAATCAGGTTATAGAATAAATTAACAAATTAAATTGGGTTAGTTGGGAAGTTTGAAAGAAGGAGCATCTGTGAGCTGCTTGCATGGCAAATAGAGTTCAAAAGTCTTGAGCTGGAAGGAAGGCTTACCCAGGAAAACATAACTGTTAGGCACTGATTGGAAGCGGCAGATTTTCAGTGTTTATCATTCAAGACTGGACTTGCTCTAAACATGGATTAAAAGCCAGCCATGGGGTAATCATAGAATCACAGACTAGTTAGGGTTGGAAAGGAACTGAAGATCATCTAGTTCCAACTCCCCTGCCATGGGCAGGGGCATCTCACACTAAACCATATCACCCAAGGCTATGTTCAACACTGCCAGTGATGGAGCATTCACAACTTCTCTGGGCAACCCATTCCTGTGCCTCACCACCCTTACAGTAAAGAATCTCTTCCTCATATCCAATCTAAACTTCCCCTGTTTAAGTTTGAACCCAT
>JAOEHY010002644.1:0-18064 GCA_025447955.1 Psilopsiagon aurifrons | reverse complement strand
GGGGGAGGGAAGAGGAGGAAAATCTTTATATTAAAGAAACACAGTGGCCCAAACATCCAAACACTGCTGTTGAAAGTTAGAATTCAGCCTAGAATCCTGAATTTTTTAAGTGCTGAGTACTTTCATCTGCCATTAATTGTTACCTTGGTACTTTGCAAGTCTCATCACTGAATTAACTGCTCTGAAAAGCAAGACCCGTTTTTATCTTCTAGTGACTGATGTGGATGCAGACATTTAATTTTAGGCATGCAGACTTGAAAAATACAAGTGATTAGTTCCAGGGTTAGTTCCCAGATAGATTTACCATAGCTAAACAAAAACCACAATCCGTCTGCTTTACATTTTACCAGGAAAGCAGCCATGTAACATATAGCTGGATTAGTGAGCTACTGAAGAGCCCCCACTCTGCAACACTCTGGAACATCACCCAGGTAACAGCCACTTTAGCCTTCAATAAAATAGATACACTCTGGTCTTTCATAGTAACCTGAGGCACTTTCTGTCATTTAAGTATCATGTATCTACTCTCACATGTGTGTGAGAGCTCGGGCACAATTAGGAAAAGCTATGACCACTGGGTTCCCTTTGGGCAAAACTGTGGCTCCAGTCCCCTGTCCTTGATTACTTAATAGGAAGGGGCATAGTTTCCATTACTTTGTACTATATGCCAGGTCTGTGCTACTAGAATACTCTTTTAAAAACCTTATCCTAGCCTCAGATTTAAAAGCTGCTTTTATCCCTTCTAGTTCCAGAAATCTGACACATGCATACCTTCTCCCTTCTAGAAAAAGGCTTCAAATGCTTTGAGACACAGATTAATATGACAAAGACAACAAGTCTGTGCACATGTTGCACACTGCAGTGCTGTATTAATAATAATAATTTACATGCCCACAGTAGGGAAAACTGACAGATCAAGCAGCCCTGAAGCATTTGAGTGTGAAACCACCTGAACCTCTTAATGACAGTGAGATTCCCAAGGGACTTGTCTGCTTTAGGAAAAAGTTACCAGATTTGGAATAGAAAATAACCTTTTTAGTCAGACATAACTTCATGCTCTGCTGCAGGATGTCTGGTCTGTGTGCTCAGCAAATGAAAGGTGGAGTCCTGGTGCGTTTGCCTGTGCCCCACAGGAGAATGTTCTGAATGAAGAAACTCCTCTTGTCACTGACCAGTTGGTCCCAAAGCCCAAGGGGAGGCTCTGGATGGAGCTAAATACCAACTAGGAAAGCTTATTTGTCTATTTTTCAGTGGTATTTTCCAGAAAAAACCCACCAACAAGAGACATGATGGGAAAATAGCAATGACATGGGAAAGATGCATGTTTAACTCTTAACTTTGAAGGGAACATTTTTCTAACCCTCTTGAGGGAATCCTTGCTTTTTCCATCCAGTTTAATAAAACTGATCACACAGAACTAATTTCTGCTAGGTAAATAGCAACTGGTACATCAATTTCCTGTCAGCAGCTGCAGTTTCAACAGTTGCAGTCTTTCATTCAAATGTGTGAATGCTTTGCTTAAATTGCACATTTATCATTTAGTGTACCTTGAAAGTACGTACTGTCACTCATTCAGCCTCTGAGAAGAATTTGGCTGTGCTCTGGTTTGCATAAAGCAGCACTAGAGAGGATCATTCAAGCAGATAAGAGAAGACATTAGAACACATGCAGATAGAGTTCGAGGATTAAAAAAAGACTCTACCTACAATTTTGTGGAGCGAATGAGACACCCAAAAGCATAAGTTCTAAATCAGCTCACCAGATCCATCTGATTTCTCTCAAGGGTTAAAGGCTAACTACTTGTGTTAAAAAATACATTATCACACAGACTGAAGGAGCTTAAAAAGATAAAAGGTGTCACATAAAAAAAGCCCAATTTGGAATTCTTAAACATAGTAATGAATTAATGCAAATCTTCAGGAAATTCTACCTTGCTAGTGCCAATGCCTGCAAGTAACCTTTCTTTTTGTCTCCAACTCTGTTATATTGACAGGAAGAAACTAGAATGTCATTTACTTAACCTAGCTAAGACTTCTCATTTGTAATTCCAGTGGTGCCATTTCTCCTCCCCTCTAGCCTAGGAGCTGTGTGATTTATGTGTGTTCTCACCACTGGCTGCTCTGAGGATTCGGGATTCCAGACCTCCCCATGCACCACGCTGACATTTTGCTATCAGCCTTTAGTGGAGCCCAAGAATAAGTTAGAAGACAGCCTCTTGGATAAAACTAAGGCTTTTCAAAAAATTTCCAACTAAGGGTTTGTTTGGGTTCTCCCCCCCCAAAAAATGCCTGTTCGCCAAAATGCCTTATTTTTACAATAATACCCAAATTTGGAAAAAAAAAAATTGGTGGATTCACTACAAACAGTTCTGTTTTCAAACCAGTTCCTCAAAATAAAGTGAAAGTAAAATTTAAAATTTCACTACCATTATTTTTAAATTCAACCAATTTTTAACAAACACTGGTTCAGGAAGGCATTTTACAAACTTTTTTTTCCCCAAAAAAATTCTTCATTCTTATTTTTGCTTTGAGACAAGGCAGACTTTGAAGACATGAAACTTCCTACAAAAATCCAGGTTTAGTACTTTTAAAACAAAGCTAGTTATTAAATTTGTTTGCATCTTCTTTAATGTATACTGGCTACAAGTGTATTCACGTTATGGATGCATCACAGTGCAAACCCTGAAAGCTGGAGATTTTCTTGCCCTAGCAGTATCAATAGCTTATCTGAAGCCATGGTTCATTAAGCATGGAGTTGGTGATCCTATAAAAGGGAGTAGCAGTTAAGAAGTGAACATATAATTAGACACATCACCATGACAAAAGCCCCCAGTGCACATCTTTTTCCCTCAAGTGTTTTTCTACATGTACATTTATACTGTGTCTGATCACAAGCAGCATTCACCCCAACATTTACCTACAGGGTGACAGAGATCCTAGGAATTATAAAAACTGAGGAGCTGATGACCTTAACCCCCAGAAGCAGCATCACTGCAAAGTTTCAACGAGAGCACTGTGTGCAACTGATGCGTGAGTAAAAGCTCCCACGGTAGGTATGGGGGCGCTCTGCAAGGATGCCATCAGTGATGCTTCAGTTCTGGCTCAGTGAACAGGATGCTCCTTCCCAGCAATCTCATAATGCTTTTTCACACAATTTGTCATTGAGGGAGAAACCCTCCATGTTGGAACAGATGGTTCCTTAACCAGTTGGTTACCAACTCAAAAATACAAGTCATCCTAAAGCATCTTGCACTGGTAGTACCAACCAGACAAAGCAAACATAATAAACATGCAAAACAGTCGTAGATGGAGATGGGCAGCTCAGAAAACAAATGAAAACACAGGCAGATTAGTAGTTTCACTTGGGAGAATCTTTGACATTACACTTAGCAAAAATTCAGAATTATTTCTGAGTCTGATTTTGTCCTTACAAAAGGTTTAAGAGAACGTGCAGGTAGTGCTCAAGTATGTTAACTTTCCCAGCTAATGGCAATTCAGAAAGATGTTCAGAAAGAACAAAAAAGGAAAATGTTTCTACAGAGTCAAAGGTTCTTGCCACTAACAACATTATTACCAAATTCAGTGCAATTGCAGAAGTATATGGGATAAGGGAAAACAGGAAGGCTAACTAAACATTCAAAATCTTATAGGTAGGAATACATTTTTTAAAATGTCTTGGGTGATGCTGGGCAGAAACAGCTGCCAATTAGTTACCAAGCTAACAGAAGAGAAACCCATTCATTTGCAGATCAATGAGTAATTCAGAACTACAGTGGATTAACAGTACCATTCTCTAAAGCTTAGTTGCCCAGACACATCACTTAGCCTTTCTAGTGGATTGATAGCTGCTGTTAGCAACTGAGAGAATAAGCCTTAAGGAAACCTAACATATTCTAACCAAAGAGTCAATACATATCTATGCAGGAAAATAAAAAAAGCGTGAAGTCTAAAAGATAAAAGCTAGGCATTTTCTCTGTCCTCTCTATACAGAGTGTTTCATTTGTGTGTGTCAAAAGCAAGGACCTTAGGAAAAGTAGTTTTTTCTTTCTTAATGAATGATGTTGGCTACTTCTATGATGGCAGACCAGGGCTGCAGTGCCCTGTCGTTCTTAGACAGTTCAGTGACATTAAGTCCACTAGGAGGAAATCCTGGGAAGACCGCAACAGTTGTGCTCTTTAGAAAAGGTTCCATCACAAGAAATACAATATTTCTTTCTACTTTTCCAGTTGGCAGTCAACTGGATAAGTAGAAAGAAAATACTAATGCTTACCAAACTCATTCTGGCAGGCTTTTTTTCCAGTGAGGCTTTGAATTACTAAGACTGTGTTACAGGACACAGCAGAGATTTATCTTCAATAAAAGCCATTTTAGTAACAGTAATTTGGTGTGCAAGTGTTCAAACAGCCCCAGGAATCAAATGAAAAATCAGATTTATCTTTTTAACAACCAAAATTCAAACCCATGAAAAACTCTTTTTTTTTCTCCTCCCATAATATTCTGCATTTGTATGGGACAAAGAACTGCTGAATTTATAGATGACTGAAGAGGGAAAGGCTCAGGGTTTTAAAATTTCCAAAATTCCTAGCTGAGAAGTAGTAACACCATGTTACAAAAGTATGTAAAGATCTCTAAAAGACTGGGCTGAACCACTCTTAAGAAAGATAAAATGTGGGTATCAGTCTGAAAATAGACAAATTCTGGCAGCTGTCACAAACCTCTGTAAAGCTCTTGTAATACCTTCATAGCTGACATCACTACGTGTATCTTCTTGCATGTAACATGCCCAAATCATAAAGCAAAAAAATATACAGTCAACAATGCATTTCTTTCATCTAAAATGACACGTCACCATTAACATCAATGTTGCTAGCTTTGAATGATGTGTTACCTACTGTTCCAGCCACTGAGCAGAGAGAAAAATAGGGGAGAAAAAAGGTTCCCTACAGTTCTGAATCGATCTTATAGTCTGCCCTGGCACACAGAAAGCAGATCCTTTCAGACATGAAAATTGATTTGGGTCCTTTAGTCTTTAGTTTCAACCTGAGCATCTGGAACTCCCTTGGGCTGATTTAGAGACTGAGGTGCTCATGTCTTCTGGATATGGTTGCATTAGTAAGTGTCTCTTCAGAATTAAGAACGACTCCTTCCAGATCAGGCTGTCTCCTTCCAACTCTTCAGCCACATGCTGTTGTTAGGAACAAATGATGGATTCAAACCTAGGTGCCCTTAATAAAATTACAGAACAAAAGTAGATTGAATAGACACCAGAAATCCAAGGGGGTAGAACACCCACCTGCTCTAGGCACTTAAACAGGCAAGTCTCTCTCGCTACAGCGCTAAGCTATAGTGTCAATCATAACTGCTACAGACATTTATTTCTCAAACAGCACTACTTAGGAAAACAGAAGCAGTGAATCCAGAGTACACTAGAAGGACAAGGCCATTTTCTTACAGTTCTTAGAACAAGGGTCTTTTGATGTATTTTCTCCTTTCTTTGAAACCACTTTGCAGAAAAAACACCCTTTTCTATTTTTCACATCTTTTTTTGTGGCATACCCAGCCATGGTTTGCAGCTATCAGAGTTCCATCGGCCAGTGATGCCCATCAGCAGCTCTAGCTTGCAGGGGAAATACTACCTGTCTTCTACTACAGAGCCTCATTCTTGCTTCAGGCCATAAAATGACATCCCATTTCTGCATTCTTTCCTCCAAAAATAACACTACCTTTCATGTCATCCAGTCATGTAGTTGCTCACCACAGAAAACCTTTTTGTAGCTCTTCTACTGTCCACAGAAACACAGTTTCCTTTGCAATGAAAGATCCCATATTTGGCTCTAAAGGTATCCTGATAGCACTCTTAATCTCTCACAAGCATCCCAGATTCAAGATGTAAACTCTCATCAAACCATGAATTGGTTCACTGCTATTTGGCTGCTATTAAGGCAGCTTAATAGCAAACTAGATACTGAAAAAAAGAAATCCTATTTGCATAAAAACCCAAACAAAAGCAATGGACTGCTTTCCCTCAACAACATACTTCTCACTCAGGATACAGTAAATACTGTTTTGTTCCTTTATACCCATATAAAAAAAATCATGTGAAGTTCAGGCACAATAATTAGGAAAAGTGATGCAAACTAGTCTCTTTCTCCAATTACTTATGCAAATTACCCTCTTCAATTTCATTAGTGGCTACTGTAGAGAAAATCACTTCCAGTTCTCAGGCCGAAGGACTACAACCATGCTGTGCAATGCAAGGGGGTCTATGTAAGAAAAAGCACCTATGCGTAAGAGACAGTTTTTAAGCCCTATTTATAATACAGTGAGGTTATAAATAAATTATCAAGACAAAAAAAATTTATATGAATATTTTCCTTCTGCTCTGGCAAAAGAACTCTCAAGAAGAAAAAAAAACCCCACAAGAGTCAAACATCCACAGACACAGAGCAGTAGCTTGTGCAGCAGTTCACATTGAGTTTCTTCAATTTCAGGCTTCCAGAAAGATTGCTTTCTCTTTGCCAGCCAGTCCTTTGATATGCTTATCATGCATTTAAAGCGATTTATGGATGAGTATATAGTCCTGTCTAAACCAATTTAAAAAAAAATTAAATCAAACCACCAGAATCTACTGTATTAAATCATGTAGTCATTAGGAAACACTCTGGAACACCAAACCTACCCATTAACAACTGTAGTTGAGGAAAAAAGGCGACAATAGAATCCCAGACAAGTTCTCTTTCTCTCTCTCTCTCATTTTTGTGAGAGAATTTAACAAGCAACCGTATTCCAGCAGTTGACCATGAAAAAGTCATGTTTTATTTATTCTGCACAAATGGCAAATCACAGAAAAGTGTAGCCTTGGGATTAATCAGTGGGCTTTTATCACTGGGGCACCAGTTGGACTTTGGTTCCTCTCAGAGCAGCTACAAATCACTCTGATTAGATGCCTGCCTGAGACATACATCATTTGACTTTGCTGGCCTCAGGCATAATAGCTGGAAGACTGTATAAAAGGGATGAACTTCCAGAGTTGGTCACTCAGGCTCAATGTAAAGGGTGAAAATTAGTGTGTCTGAGAGAAGGTTAGTGAACAACAGCCAGCTATGCTGCGAAAGCCTCATCTAGAAAAGAGAGTTACAGAGCCCTGAAACACTGAACTGCCTTAATTCCTGGCTAAAGGTCTGTCACTTTTACAGCTCAATGCTAATGCTGCTGGCAGTGCTGGGGGTCATACAAGTTGCAGCTTTCCTACCTCCACTCAGTAGAAGAAAAGGAGCTACTACGCAGAAGAATGAGAGGCCAACACAAAGATAAGAGGAAAACTGATATTGGTTAGGATTATCTGTAATTGATGTTATGATGCCAGCTCTCTTCTGGATGGCAGCCAGGAGCACCTGGTCTAATGAATCTACCCCAAAGACATGCAAGCCTGCAGTATCAGCAACTTGGTCTTTCTAGAAATGTTGGCAGAGGAAGACCTTAACATTTAGCAATCCTGACAAGATGATGTTTATTTTCTGGTCCCATTAAAATTTGCCAAATTTGGCCCAATTAAAACACATGGAATGGCTGGCTTTAGACATGCTGAAGCTCTTACTAAGGAATTTATTTTTTTCTACATTCCATTTATACTGCACAGCTCCCCATCCACTGATGCTAACATGCCAGGTTCAAACCCGAGTTGTTTTATTTTCCAGTTCCCAAATGCAGATGCTTCTGTAAACTACCTGCAGCACAGGCTTCCCTGCTGAGGTGCTGTATGGCTCTCCATCCTGACTCTCCACACAGAGTAACAGTTTACTGCTGCTGCTGTCAGGGAAAGCAATACTAGTTGCAGTGTGATGGTACCTGCATCAACACAGAATAACAAAGGCTGTAAATCTAGCACTGAAGACTGAGGTCCAAACCCTGTATGGCATGTTGTGTGTTGCAATGGCTTGCTAAAACAGTATGAATTTAATTATTTGGAAAGTGCTTCATTTGGTTGTTCCACGATACATGAATTTGCAGAATCCATTCCTGGCATCTAGGAACCCTGTGTTCCTGACTTCACTGTATACGTTTCCCTGCTTACACACAGTTCTTGTACAGTTTGTGAATTAAAATCATATTTTGAGCTCAGTCAGGGTATGAGGTTTATATAAAGGTAAACCATTCTAATTTGGAAAAGTAAGTATTACAGCAATTTTACTTATTACTGGCTGCATGAACATGATGGATGTGTTTTCTCTTCCCTTCTCACATTATCCATTTGATTCCTTTAGCCTCTTGTCAATACCCATATTCACAGCAGCTCCTTCCGTTCAGTGAGCAGAAAGAAAAAGTATTTTTCTTTGAAGCTGACATGACCACTGCTCAATGAATCATTCAGCAAGTACTACTGCAGCTCAGTCATCCTACAGGCTGTATTAGTCCTAGGATCCTTGAATCTATAGCCAAAATGAGCCTTAGTATAGAGCATCTTCTGTAGTCAAGATAAGCAGTAGCTTGCAAAGTATTAGGGAAAAATTCTATACTCTGATCTGAGGTATATTATAATATGATCTGCTTAATATTCAATAGAGCACTTTCAACAGGCTTTCATTCTAAATACCGTTAAAATGCATTGCAATATCATATATATCTCTCTGGAGAGTCTAAGAATATTTTCTCCATTGTACTGCAAATGGAAAAGAATACTCCAATGTCCTGACACATTCCTTTGGAGATTTTCAGTGCTTTAAATCAAAGCACCAAAACAAGAGTTTATTGTAGCAACCCAGGGGGAAGCATCATCTCCAATATCCTGATTCTTTGCAGCTGCTCATTCAGCACCATGCAACCTGGTTATTAACAGTAACAAAGCTATCAAATGGGAACTTCCCTTGGAATAAAGATCATCTCTATGTCCGCACTGCATATTCTTTACATGCAAGAGCTATCCACAAAAATTTGGGGGAATTTATATCCAGATGCATACCTACTCATATATTCTCATTCTTTTCAAGTACAAGGTTTTCATTACAGAAGTAAAATGTCTAAGGAGAAACTTGAAGAGTTAAGAGTTCAGAATAAGCAATAACAAAAAACTTAATTCAATTTCACTGTACATGGAGGTTATGATATAGTTATTGATTATATGCGTACATTTTTTCAGTTGGACTCCTGTCTCCTTCAGGACCCAGAATATACACAGCTCAGAGTGACTTATTATATCCTTTTGGTTATGCTCACTCAAATTTTGGCCTTATTAACTACACAACAGACTTTCCTATGCAAACTATACAGTTGCTAATTTTCTCATGGTTGTTTCTACAGTAGTCTCCCCCTGATCATCTCAGCTATTCCAGTCAATTTTGATACTGTCCCCTATTTTTCAGACAAGGGAATCAATGCACAGTGTCAAAGTGAAACACACAAGAATTCCTGGCTTAAACTGAAACACAAAATTTGATTTATCACATTACACAGCCTTTGTATTTCAAAGCAAAGCTCAACTAGGCATCAGCTGTGGTTGTGAGAGCACAGCACTTTTACAGCATTAGGTTTGTAGAAAATAAGACCTACATCAAGTGACTACTTATCAAAATTGAAGAAACTTCCCTGGGTTATTTTGAGGCAGATGCAGAACAGTCTACAAGGGCTACAAGTGGCATTTATTGGCTTTATCTGTGATACCATTTGTCTAACACACCTTTCATCCTTTCCCCATACGCCCTCTCATTTCTGCAACTATGAACTACACAACTTGTGTTCCAAGTACTTGATGCTGCTGGAGCCTTTTGGAGGAAAAAAAGCATGTAATAAATTAGTGTACTGTAGCATTTATGCACAAAAACCTGATTGCAGTATTTCTCAACTTTGACAGCCAAACTGTTCCAACATTAGCATTGTTTTAACATATGAAATCACACTTTAAAGTACCTGGGCTTTTAATACAAATTTCTTTAGGCAGAACAATATGTAAAAGTGAGAGGCCTAGATACAATTTAGTACAAGCTTCTAATGCTTGAATTAATGAAGCCACAGAGATAGCAAGCCATTATTTCTCAGGGTGACCTTCAAAGTAGTTTTCAAAGCCACTTGCTGGTAGTAGAGGTTATTAAAATTAAGAATTCTTCAGCACTTTCCAAATGCTCAAGTTTTAGGGGAAATATGCTCTCGAAGATTGCTTCCTTCTGTACTTTTTAGTCTTTCTTTCACACTTGGTATGATTCCTGGTATGCGCAAGGAACAATTGCAGGAGAGCTCTGATCAGTGTATTCCTGGGACTGCACATATTCAGGAACATTAGGGGCAGACTTAACTTATGCTAATTTCAGCTTGAGTTATGCACGTTTCACAAAATTCAAAATGCCAGAATACAGATCTACCTACATAAAACATAATCACAGATCTTGTCAGCAGTACTACCTGTAACAGATTAAACATAGTACCTAATCAACAAAAATTAAGAAATCAAATTTAGGAAATAGGGAGGAGTGTTTCGATCTATCCCAAATTTAGTTATTTCACGATTTCATCAAAGGCAACATGAGGTACTTTTGCTTTTCATCCAAGTGATTTAATTGTGTTTCTGAAGAAGCACTGCATCTTATCTCTTAGAATAAAACCTAGGTAGCAATAATGAACTACCCTGCAGAAGAAATTTTTTAAGAAGAAAGAGAATGAGAAAGCAAGCAAGGATTGTCCATGTTCTGATAAAACATCCATATCAGAATCAATCAAAACTTTCACAGTTTTTTTGCTGCTGTTCACAATAGATTTATCAAGGGTATAGACATTCTTAACTCTTGTAAAGAAATGACTCTTCAGGTATATATCTAGGCTGTATGAAAAATATGGATGGTGCCAATAACTCTGGTACTCAGAAAAACATCCTATTAGATTATCACAACTTAACTGAAATCAGAACAAACAGGATATATGATGGGTTGTTAGAACATAATTCAAATGCTTCTGTTCAGAAATGCATACAACTCCACATACGGAGACGCATGCATTTTCTTATGAAACCATACATCTCACACAGAAAACAATCCACCTCTATTTCTACATACATAAACCATCCATCTTAACAGCTGGAGAATGCTGCCAGGCAGTGATGTGGGCCATAAGGAGCTTAACAGTTGCATTCCTTCCCTGGCCTCTCCCCTGCAAATACTCTTAGACCCAGTTAAGCAAAGGAAGACAGAGGCAGATTGTAAGATAAGCCATGGGGCAGTAAGTTATTCCTGATGTAGAAGTATGTCTTCAACAAATGGAAAATACTGGTATGATACTCGATACAATTTTATTTTCCTTTCTAGGTTATGGAAGCATCCAGAGTAGGATTAAAAAAAATCACAAGCATGTGATACTAGCCCTCATCCCCAGCTGACAGCAACAGGGAAATTAACCATTCCACTCAAAGGCACTAAGACACTCTGCCATGAATTAGTAAGTTCCCTGAAGCTTGTATTCTACACATATGTGAATTTTGATCTGAGGGCTGGAGCACCTCTCCTGTGAAGACAGGCTGAGAGAGTTGGAATTGTTCAGCCTGGAGACGAGAAGGCTCAGGAAGGCCCGACAGCAGCCTCCCAGTACCTAAAGGCTGCCTACAAGAAATCTGCAATGACAGGACACGGGAGAATGGCTTTAAACTGAAAGAGTGGAGATTTATATTAGATAAAAGGAAGTTCTTTACTGTTAGGGTGATGAGGTACCAGAACAGGCTGCCCAGAGAAGCTGCAGATGCTCATCCATGGAAGTGTTCACAGCCGGGTTGGATGGGGCTTTGAGCAACCTGTCCTAGTAGAAGGCATCCCTGCCTGTGTCAGGGGGCTTGGAACTGGATGATCTTTAAAGTCTCTTCTAACCCAAACTATTATGTGACTCTACAATTTTGGATGGGGACACAATCCAGAACTCAGCAGGAGCACCACTGTCTCTTGTGGTGGCAAAATATAGCCCATCAGGCCTCCTACTGAGGCAAACATTTTTTGCTGACTCAAGGTATCTTGCTCCCCTGTGTGGCAGCTGTTCCCACCCCACTCCACTTTGCTCCACAACACTCCTGAGAATCAGCTGAAACAGGAAGGGCTGCCCTGCTTGGAGCGGTTGCTGAGTACAAGCAACTCCTGTTCCAGTACAAGCAAGTGGCTCCCACAGCTCCTGCAGAAACATGTAGAGCCACCTCTTATCAGGGAACAGTGTTGGAATGCAGCTTTTCAGACTAAAAAAACAGTGGCCTGATGTACAGCCTCCTATGCCCCACTTCAAAGCTACTTATAGCCAAGTTCAGCTGGCCCTGAATCTCATTCTCTCTCCAGATGGTGATTAGTGCCCACGCATTGGTCTCAAGCCATAAGGCAGCATGTTCACAGGAAGGCCTGTAGTGAGATGTTAGCAGTTGAAAAGCAGCGGATCCAATCACTGCAGAAGGAGCAGACAGCTGAGAGAACAGCATGAAGCTGTGCTCCATGGTCTGAGCTGTGCTGCCTATACAATTAAGTAGCTTCCAACAAATATGACCTCTGTTCAACTGACTACAGAAAGCAGACAAAAAGTATCCTCCCCAGGAATGATTGCTCTGTTCAGCTACAATAATGCAGAAATTGGCTCTACCTGAGGGGTTGTTCCATCACTGAAACCCATTCACCTTTATAAAGCACAGCAGAAGACTTCACAGTAGTTTTTACCCAAACTCTAACCTACCTGGCAATGTGATTATTAACAGAACCACCCTCCATGCATAAATATAACATGTAAAAAGAACTAATCATGGTCAGGACACTGAACTGGTGTGGACAAGACTAAAGTGTAAGTGAAGTATTATCACTGTTGCTAAGTAGCCTGTGTTGGTATCACAGGAAAGACAGGTTTAAGCACAAAGGTTTATAAGTACTCTGATCACACCCCAAAGGACTTCCCCCATCTCGTGCAAACATTATTTTCACTTCAACACTTACCAATTCCATTCTTCAGGTGGAATATAGCTGACATAATGATATTGTTCATGACATTCCTTAGGAAACCAATTAATTGCAAATTAAGTGTAAGGCCAAACACTTGAATTCAACCTATAACTCAACAGAAGTGGCATTAAGAGAGAAACTAATACAGTATAGGATTTTGGCAGTCTGCATCATGAAAACAGTGGCACACAGTATTTTGGACTTACCATATCTTCTGCAAGCTTTGAAGCCCTGGTCATGAATATGAAAACCACCATAACTACAATAAAAGAAAGAAAAAGAAAAGCAATTCATGGAGAAGAACAGAAACTAAACCCCAACAAATCCAGGTAAAGACAGTTTAACATACTATCTTTAGACTGAAAGCAGAAATGTTGGAAATGCTATATGTGAGAGCTGAGTGACTTCCTTTCTCTACCCTTATCATCCTAGCTCTTCTGGAATTCACTGTCAGTCTGTTTTTCTTCAGCCAAGTGCTTATCTAAAGTGCTATGGGTGAGTAGCAGTACCTGCTGTTTGTATTGGAAAACAAGTTATCTTTCGTCCATCATTGCCATTTTAGTCCATATTGTGTCAAAACTGCCACTTGTGGCATGGCAAAGAATCAGGAGAGAAGAGAGACATGATGGTGGCTGCGAAGGCAGGCAACAAGTGAAAACTGACAGAAAATAATGGAGCTATGTTCCCCTATCAAGACATTAAAAAGCCACAAGACATGAAGGTCCACCCACATATAAAAACCAAAGCAATGCGCAAAACCGTAAAAAAAGACAGAGAAGGAGGAAAAGTGGTAACTACTCAAAAAGATACAAAGAATGGCCCAAAAGAAAATGTGTAAATCAATACTGTATTCACTCCATGCCTTTAATTATCAGGACATTTTTAACTCTATACATAATACCAGACGATCATCTGTCTCTGTTTAAACAATGGGGACTGGATTGCCATGCCTGTATTAAGTTTGTTCAGATCACACATGTAAAAAACCGAAATTTCCTAATGTCTATAATTCCTGTACTGCCTATGCCCTTTCAACAGAGAACAAGACAGAGCTGCTGATGAGCCCTGCATCCCAATGTCAGGTATATCTGAAGTTGTCTGGTGCTCTATTTCAGAACTCCATCAGCAAACAGCCCCATGCCATCCACCATCAATCACTGGAAAACAGGAAACAGAATAACTGCTTTAGAAATTTTATGAAGGACTAGAATATTTTACAACCTCTAAAGTACTTTATTTCACAATTTAATCTTCTTGCTGTACTCTGAATCTAAGAAAAGACAAGGACCTCAAGGTTTACATACTCAAAGAAGCCCCTCACGGGGCTATAAGCTGACTGGCAACCACTGAACGTACACCTCCTTATACAGTGCATTCTGTTCAGTATGTGATACAGTCTGAGTCAACAGAAGCTGTGCTCACTCCAGTATGCAGTATCTGTTTCTATGGATTCAGATTCCAGTTTCTGCAGAGATCATTTCAAAACGCAGTTTGTGTTTTTCTGAATAAACAGGTTTGAATTAGTTCCCTAACTCAGCCTTTATAAATTCAACTATAGCATGTAATAGATTATTTATGACTTTTATAAAGTGACAAGTGTCTGATAGACAAGCATTTTGGGAATTATACAGTTTGAATGCCATCAGTTAAAAGCCAGCCTCCAGCCTCCATATTTTTGTAAGATCAAAGCTGGTATTCCCTCTTTAGCCCCCATTCAGAAAGAAGATGTCAAATCTCAGAGTTTTTCTGCATTCAGACTTCAACAGCCACTGATTATCCCCTATCACAGTTACACTTGCTGGAAGCTGTTTGTAAAAATCCTCCTGTAGTTTTCTTTCCCTGTGCCTTCCTCAAAGCTTCTGTAGATACTAAGGTAACCCCCAGACCAGAAGGGACCCAAGGCTCCTCCATAACCTCTGATTCTTTTGGCTGTGATGGAGCCACCCCTGCCGATTATCACAGCATGATTTTGTACCAGTTTCTTCAAGGATTCTCTGCACATACAAATCAAAGAGACAAAGAAGGTAAAGAGTGACCCTATGCTTGCCTCTAAATTACTACCCTTTTTTCCCCCCATAGATTCCAGAAACAGAGTTTTCCTGTGGGAGACTAATAGAATGGGGAAGAGGGTGGGCAATGGAAGGAAATATGTTTTTATCTCCATGCTCCATTAGAAGAGGCTCATCTTTCTTGTACAAGGGTAAGGATAGGCGCTAGCATTCAATGTCTAAAGCATGTAAATTTTACTCTTACAAATCTCTCGTAATACAGGTAAAGAACAATCCCTAAGGCCACTTAGATGAGATTCCCACAATCAGAGGCAATAATACTACAGATGTCTTATTCACAACATCTGTTCCACACAGCACCATAAATCATGTCTTTCAGTAAAACACACACACAAAAAAACAAAAAATCACAGCAATTTAATGTGCCATAGGAAGAGAGTAGAAGAGACTCGGGTCCCTGAACGGCACAGGATTATTTAGATAACACAGTTTTTGAGCAGATCTGAAAAGGCTCATGACTCACGCTACAGGGCATTGCAAAAATCAAACCAATCAGCTAAAAAAACCCCAAACCAAAGAACAAAAAAACCCTGAAAAAAATCAAGCAAAAAACCAGCTATACAGTTCTCCAAGCAAATTTCCTGCTGAGCTGGAGTATGACAATGACAATCTAACCAAAAAGGTACCTGACAATTCAAGGAGCGCCCACAGACACTGACTGTAGCTCCTCTCTAGTTGCAAACAGTCTAGCTGATTCAGGGGATAGCAAACAGAAGGGAAACAAAATAAGCCTCAAGACAGCCAGCAACTGCAACAGCACTGTGTAGCACTGGGCAAGAAGAGAAAGGGGCTGGAAAATCCCTCCCAGTCCACAGGAAAACATCAGGAAGCCCTGGTGCATAGGAATAATATGGTATAAATTCTCAAAACCCCCCACCAAACAGTTATCCAGATTCCTTTCAAGGAAGATAACCTTTCTATCCAGGAAGCTAACCTCTCTCTTTGACAGATCCAAGGAAAACAAAGAAATGAACAAAGTCAGATAACCAGGGACCCATAACAAAAAATGAATTTCTTGAGTCAGAAATCATAAATGCTCTTTTCTGGTTATACACTTGAATTTTCGTATGATAGTCAAGACTTGAAACACTTGCCTTCACTGTGCTCTTCAGAAGGCCATTATCTATTGGCTCCAAGTCATACTTTTTCAACAGTTTGGAGCATTTTTGGGGGAATCATTATACTAATTGCCATTATTTTATATGTTTGTGGTGCAAGAAAATATTTTATTAGTTTTAAATGCTTTGGAAATTAAAACCTGTTTCAAATCCATATGCAAAAGTTCAGGGAAACAATAAAATGGACTAGTATAAGTCAGACAAAATTAATTTCCTCCTTGGGCTTTGGTGGCAAAATAAACCAAAGATTACTGAATCTTCTGATGAAATTGTGTCATTACAGCTTCCTAAGGCTCATATATTATCCTCTGTAAAAATACCCCGTTTCTAAAAATTCTTTATGTTCTTGTAGACAGAACCAAAAGCATTGATGTCACTTCGTATACTCATTTTAGTACTGAATATAGCATATTGATTTTAATGTCTTGAAATATGTAAAGTTATCGTGGCCAGCCAATAACTCAGAATCACACAGCCACTCCCTCGCTCCTCCTCTTTCCTTCCCCACCCCCACCTCCCAGAGGAATGGGGAGGAGAATCGAAAGAATGTAACTCCCACGGGTTGAAATAAGAACAGTTCAGTAACTAAGGTATAACACAAACCACTGCTGCTACCAACAATAATAATAATGACAAGGGAAATACAAGGAAAGAGAATACAACTGCTCACCACCCGCCGACAGATACCCAGCCCAACCCAGCAGTGATCGCACCCTTCTGAGTAACTGCTCCCAGTTTATATACTGGGCATGATGTGCTGTGGTATGGAGTACCTCTTTGGTCACAGTTTGGGTCAGGTGACCTGTCTCTGCTACTTCCCAGTTTCCCCTCCTCCCTGGCAGAGCATGAGACTCAGAAAGCCCTTGGTCAGATTAAACATCACTGAGTAGCAACTAAAAACGTCGGTGTTACCAGCACTGTTCCCAGGCTGAAAGACAAAAACGCGGCACTGCACCAGCTACTAAGAAGGAGAAAAATGACTGCTACTGCTGAACCCAGGACAAAAGTAAATGGATTTTTTTCCTAACGATGTACCACAGGTACAAAATACACACAGCAGTTGTACAAATTAATGAAATGTCAGCTAAGATCTGGACTGAGCAGTAAAGGCAGTGATAAATATCAAAATAATGGTACTTCTGCCTTCACATGTTATGCCCAGGTAGCTCTGGGCATGATGGCAGCTGCAGCATCCACAAACAATTTGAAAAAAAAAAAAAAAAGTATTATGGCAGGATGTCCTTATTAACAATCTGCATTTCCATTTTACTGGTACACATTCCTCTAAATGTGATTATTGTTCATCTACCATGGAGTATTTCTTTTCAACATGAAGCATTCTCTTTTGAGCTACATCAGACAGACTAAGTGAACATGTTCTCCTTGCTCTCCTAGTCCCAAGCCTCTTTTAACATTCACACCACATACCACATCCAGCCCTTTCCCTTACCTTTGTACTCCAGGGACACATGTGCCATCCATTCTCTAACAGTTGCTTAAGTTTTAATAAAAGATACATCCTAACAGGCTCATAGGACTTTTTCACTTCAATCAACCCCAGTGATCACAAGATGTCCTTTGGGGAAGTAAGGTAAGAAACTCAGGTAAGGCGACTTCAGAGGTGGGAACTTATAAGCAGTAAAGGACTGTGCCAGTGTGTGGTCAGCTTATTTAAGTCATAGTCTGTTTCTCTCTCATGCTTATTTTTGCGCCCCTCTCCTCTAGATCCAATCAGTACTGATGTAAAACAACCACCCAACAGGTGAAACTACAGCTACCATACAGTAAGAAGCTCCTTGCACCTTCGTGGAAGCAGCTGTAGTGAGATGACAAGGGGTAAAGGGTTCAAACTTAAACAGGGAAAGTTCAGATTGGATATAAGGAAGAAATTCTTTACTGTGAGGGTGGTGAGGCACTGGAATGGGTTGCCCAGGGAAGT